>PIJE02000544.1:96931-165211 GCA_002895965.2 Coryphaenoides rupestris | reverse complement strand
AACAAGCATTTGTGTTTGACAAACACAAAAAGATTGAGAAAGGTTTTTCGTTGAGTAGGAGTGGAGACCGGGAGGGCTTCAGGCCAAAACACAAAACATTACAGCATGCAGACGACATTCAAGTCAGGCTGCAAACAATAAATTACGTTTTGGTTCCTGCAACAGAAAAGGGGAACTTTGACAAATAGATGATGGAGGGGGGAGGGAGGGATGGAGGGGGGAGGGAGGGAGGGAGGGGTAGAGGCGGGAGTCTGAAGGGAGGGGTGGTCGTTTTGTGTTTTGGCCTGAAGCCCTCCCGGTCTCCACTCCTACTCAACGAAAAACCTTTCTCAATCTTTTTGTGTTTGTCAAACACAAATGCTTGTTGTTGTTGTTGTTGTTGTTGTTGTTGTTGTTGTTGTTGTTGTTGATGTTCCCTTATTAACACAATCTCGAGGCCAAACTCTCTTCTTGGTCTTATGGTACACTGTTAATTTCTTCTCCCTTCCTCCTCCTCCTCCACCTTCCACCACGGTCTGATCTCCTTCCACCCACCCACCCACTCCTGCTCCTCTTCACCCCCTCCCTCCCTGGCTGGCTGGCTGGCTGGGCTGGGCGCAGGCGTCGACATGATGAGCAAGATGCTGAAAATGCAGATGCTGGAGGACGAGGACGACCTGGCCTACGAGACGGAGACCAAGCAGCGCACTGCGTCCACGTCGGACAACCAGCCCGCCTGGATGCGCACCATCCACACCACCGCCTTCAACTGGCTGCAGCTCATCCCGCAGGTGGTCAACCCGCTGAAGCGCACCGTGGAGAACATCAAGGTAACCGCCTCTCACTTGCGCTCCCACCAATCAGGAGAGGAGACACGGGAGAGCTCTGTTGAGTTGGGAGGACGCGGGACCGACCCCCCCCCCCCCCCGGGTGTGGGATAAGATGGAACTTTATTCATGCCGAAGGAAATTCTTGTGCCAGAGCGAAGCAAACTCCTTTGCCACATCCCCTACAGCTGCGTCAATTGCCATGGTGCGTTCCTCTGTTCTGATTCTGGTTCCTTTCTTCCCCCCCCTCCCCCCTCAGGATCCGCTGTTCCGCTTCTTTGAGCGCGAGGTGAAGATGGGCGGCAAGATGCTACAGGAGATCCGCCAGGACCTGACGGACGTGGTGCAGGTGTGCGAGGGCAAGAAGAAGCAGACCAACGACCTGCGCACGCTCATCAACGACCTGGTGAAAGGTGAGCCCCTCCTCGTGGCTCCTCCCTCACCTCCTGTGCTGCGATGTGGGAGTTGCTCACTACTACTGTTCTTGTCGTTTACTCTTTGGCTGGATGCTGTAGGAGCCGTTTATGCTGTAAAGTTCTCTCTGGTGACACCTGCTGGCTACATGCGTCCATGTAGTGGCGCACAAAGGGTTAAATTATTCACCCGCTAATTAGAGAACCTGGGAGACAAGGGAGGATTGGAAAAGTTGGAGACGCCGCCGGCAGGCATATGGTTTTTCAATTGATTAATTTTTATTTCCTGCTGATGCAAGATGGCAAGAAGATGGCAAGATATTTTGCATAACAACATGGCATTCCCTGGTCCCTGATCTCTGGTCCCTGTTCCCTGATCTCTGGTCTCTGGTCCCTGATCTCCGGTCCCTTGTCCCTGGTCCCCCTGATCTCTGCCCCTGGTAAAACAAGCATTTGTGTTTGACAAACACAAAAAGATTGAGAAAGGTTTTTCGTTGAGTAGGAGTGGAGACCGGGAGGGCTTCAGGCCAAAACACAAAACATTACAGCATGCAGACGACATTCAAGTCAGGCTGCAAACAATAAATTACGTTTTGGTTCCTGCAACAGAAAGGGGACTTTGGCAAATAGATGATGGAGGGGGGAGGGAGGGCAGGAGGGAGGGAGGGGTAGAGGCGGGAGTCTGAGGGAGGGGTGGTCCTATACTAGACTCTGGGACAGCATGTACATCACAGTGGTCCGGAGGGAGGGTTGAACAGCAGGGGGTGTGTTGTGCGTTGGGGTAGGAGGACGGGGGGTGGGGCTTATAGCTTTTCTGGCACGTAGCGACATGATGGACGTGGTGTAATACAGCTGCTGGAGGATGAGGCGACGCCGGCCTCCAAACCTGACCGCCGTGTGGACACGCTACGGACGGAAACGTTAAAGGGGGAGGGGCGATTCGAGACACCAACTGAAAGTGGAGCGCAAAAGGGGGCGTTTGGGATGGTAAACCAAAGACAAGACACGGGCAGACACTGTTGGAAGTAAGATGAGGTGCCCACCGTCGGGGAATTCCCCATCTTTCGAAGCTGTTGTGAAAAAAATGCACAGGTTAGATCATTCCACTGCAGAGCGAGTCGTCCATCCTGTTGACGCAATGTTAGTCAAGACACTGAACATAATGATTATGCAGATTTCGATATAATATCGATGCAGCAGATCTATCAAGACGTGGGAGGCTATGGAACACGCAAGAGTCCAGCGGCGGCGGTGGGCGGGGACGAGGCGTACCCTGAGTGGTGAGCAGGACCCTCTCGGCGTTGCTAGGCAACCCCAGCCAAGCTGGCGTCTGGGTGTCGGGCAGCATCTCCACCCAGTGCATGAATTCCTCGCGCCTGGGGTCAGAAAAAACAACCAACTTAAAATGAGGCAGGCAACAGGAACATCAGGAATTACTTTTAAGTGGACTGCCCACTCCCTGGACCCCCCCGGCCACGAGGAGCCCACTGACCTGATGCCGTCGGGCATCTTGATGTCCTTGTGCCCGTCCACCTTCAGCGCCAGCTTGAACTCGCTGTCGAAGCTGCCGGTGGTAAAGATGCGGTCCAGGAACGTGTTGAGCAGCCGCTGGTCGAACTCGTTGTCGATGCGGCCGCCGTAGATGGACTGGGCCATCAGGGTCTTCAGCGCCGCCCAGGGGATCTTGTCCGGGGAGATGTTCTGGCGACCCTGCATGCGTTCCAAAGTGATTCGGCGAAAAGGAAAATTAAATATCGGAATCAGAATCTGATAATATACTTCATATAACTATACAACATTCACTAAAGTATCTTCAAGGTGGCGAACACAAGGAACTATGGAGGAGGTGTTTAAAGGTGTGTCTGTGGCGGACCTTGGCGGTGTCGTCCAGCCAGGTGTCCACTGTGTCGCAGGCGGAGCGCAGGTCCGACTCCCCGAACTCGTACTTCTTGGACCAGCCCAGCGGGGCGTAGCGCAGGCGCTCCTGGATGACTGCGTGGAACCAGGCCAGCAGGAAGTAGAGACGTGCGCGCTCGTTGGGGGACTGGCGGAATGAGGAAGAAGAAGGACTTTTAACATTGCAAAGCATTTCAATGGAAATAATTTGTAGTTTTTAATTTGTAGATCCCCATTCAACTGCATTGCATGGCCGGTCACCTTGCACATGCGAGCCACGGGGATGCTGCTGAAGGTACGGAGCATGTTGGCCTTCACACCGGGAGGCGGCTCGAACACGAAGATGCGTCCGGCGCGCAGCAGGTTCACCGGCACCTGGAGACACACGCAGAGACAAGGTCACCACGGAGGAACCCGGGAGGAAGGACAGGAGGAAAGAAAAACATTCTATGAATAAAATAGAACGCCAAGAAAAGAAAGCTTTACATTTTTAATAATTTCAGTGAACTTTTATCCAAAAGTGATGGCAAAGAAAAACTCAAACTAATCCAAATGCAATGGAAGAAACCAAGTTGAGAAGAGAAGGATCCCTCCTCCTGGGAATGGTTGGGTGTTCAACAGCTGCCAAAAGGGCATACCACAGCAAAAAGACTGGATGAGGAAGATGGTGGTGGTGGTGGTGGTACCTTGGGGTTGATCTCCATGGTGAGGAAGAGCCTGAAGCTGGCGTGGGGCTGCATGGAGTGCAGCTTCTTCTCCAGCTGCATGAGCCAGCCGGGGGCCAGGTGGACGTTCTCCAGCATCACCCAGCGGCCGGACTTCACTGCCGTGTTGATGTCCCGGTCCGCCTTGTTGAAGCCCTCCGCCGACCCTGAGAGGGAGGAGTTGAGAACATTACTACTGTTGTTGTCCTCCAACTCAAGAGGGTTTTCAAACTATGGGCTTGAATCCACCAAGTGGATCTTAACAGGAGACAAAGCTCACAATATACTTTTTTTTTTGTCAAAAAGGTATATGGATGCCTCCATACCGCGGCCATTTCATTGGAACGTATTTTTGTTTGAAGACTGAAGACCCGTCACATACCGATGGAGATGGAGGTGATGTGCTTGTTCTCCTCGGTGGCCAGGTCCCGGACAAGGCCGCTGGCGTCGTAGCCCGGCACCGAGCACATCAGCACCGGGGTGTTGGGCTTCACCTGGACACCAGACACACAGCAGAGCAACGTGGAGAATTAACACCACAACATGACTCTTCAGTACACAGAAATCACCAGCAAGGAAATGGCCTTTTGTTTTTGAATTATTTTGCATTTTTTTTGCTTTTCAATATCATTTGACGGCAAATAAATTGGACACTTTACTCACAAAAACGAAACGAAAAAGTCTCGAAAAATAGGTTAGAAAGTAGATGGTCGTGATTCAGGCCAGGTCAGAAAGGGCCATCATAAAGTATTCCGGTTCAGCCTTTTGATATAAATTGAGTCTCACAGAAACATAATATTCTAGTAACCCAACACACGCGTCAATCTGGACAAGAATCCAGGTCCAACGAAAACACGATACAGTTCACGGGAGACAGCCGACGTCACGTCATACCTCGCTGTCGACGATGTTGCCCAAGTCCAGCGGCTGCTCCATGATGGTCATGAAGGTCTCCCCCAGCACCTTGCACACGAAGATGTGGGCCATGGCCAGCAGGCGGTCGGGCCGGAACGCCTGGATCAGCAGCAGCTGGTGCACCGCCTGCCCAATCACGGCTGAGCAGGAAGAATACACGACGTCACGTTGGCTCCAGTTTGAGGACAGGTTATAACGGCGCAAACGTATCTGCTGAGGCTGTTCCAACCGATCAAAAACGATTAAATAAAATGCGTGAGGACAATCATTTAGAAATAATTGAAATACTCACTGGATTGCTTCTCCTCAGACCACAGGTAAGGAACGGACAGCTCTGGAGTGCTGCTCTCCAGCCACATGAAGAATTGCTGGAGGAAAATGAAATAAATAACATTTAATAATATATGACGTTTCTTCAAATAAAATGTTATTGGGAAAAAGTAATCTTGCACTTTAAAGGGGTTTAAATGGCCAAGCTTTCCAAGATTAAACCAATAGGGTTTTTGTTTGACCTTGCTTGCAATTCTTGCAGTTAGCATCCCTTCAAATCCCCCTAAAGCATCCATATAACCCCCGCCCCCTTCCTCACCTCATCCTCCTCCACTTTAGACACCAGGTCCGTGAAGACGGGTGTGCGGCTGAGGCGGACCATGTCTTCGCACTGGTCGGTGGTCAGGCCCTTGACCTTGGGCAGCGCCATGCCCGTCAGCACGATCTCCTTGCTGCGCAGGAAGTGCTGGAACTCCACGTCGAAGGAGCGCTCGCTGTGGAGAGCGTTGTATTGAGAGGCTGCCGTGTACTACTTGTGTGTGTATCTTTCTACAGTGAGTGGGTGAGAGGGTGTGAGAAGTCTTACGTGGTCATGCCCTTGAGGTTGATCCTCGCCAGGAGCATGGCAAAGGTGATGTGATCTTGGTGGAGCATGCCCCTCGCCACCCTGTTGAACGCAACCTACCACCGCAAAGAACACAAACACAAACTCTCAATCGAACTACATTCACAAGCCCCACAATGCAAAATGGCTCCCATGTTTTCTTCACAAGTCGATAATGTAGCACATTTTATTTTTATAACTCCTTATTGTCAAGATGGTAGGGACATTTGGGTGGCACAGCAGAAAGTACAGGACAGTAATGGGGGAAAAAAATGTAAAATAGAAAACATTTCTACATACACAATATGAGTAAATGTATATGCCAAAGATATACTTTTCTGGCTTTTTGCAGATTTACATTCCAAATCTTTTATTTAATTATAATTCGTATTACTGCTGTTTACTTCGGCCATGATGACTAAATGTGTGTGCGTGTGTGTGTGTGTGTGTGTGTGTGTGTGCGTGTGTGTGCGTGCGTGCGTTACCTGGAAGAGGTCCTTGGTGATGAGGTTGAGTCTCTGCGTGTGGTCGGTGACGTCCTTCAGACTGGCGTTCTCGTACAGCACTGTGTGGTACGTGTCCAGGAAGAAGTGCAGCGAGTACTGGTACAGGAAGTGGATCTGGACACACAGGAAACACCATTAAGCTTATCATCATCAGTGATTAAGTGCTTAAGTGCTTAAGTGCTTGAAACTTGTTCTATTAACCTAGCGATTATGAAGTACTTAAAACTTGTTCTAGTCAAATCTTACTGTACCGCCAAGCAATATATTGTTCTTTCACTCTCTTTGGACAAATGTACTTTGGAATCAAAAGTGTCCTAAATGTAAATACTGTGAATGAAGAGGTGTTCATGCTAAAGCAGCCCGCAGTGCTGCTGACCTGGTTGAGGGCCTCCATGGTGAAGTAGATGCTGCTGCAGGCGGAGGAGAGCGACAGGTACTGCTGGGACACCGCCTCCACCTCGGCCATGATGATGTCCGTCTCCTCCACCTTGCGGGTCACCTCCGCCGCCTCCTTCTTCAAATTCTCCAGCGTGGTGATGATGGTGTCGTCGTCCAGGATGCGACCCTTGACCTCGTTCAGGGCCTGCAGCAGGGATTTCTCCAGTTGCCGCAGGCGTAGCCTGGAATTCACCTGGAAACAAAAATTATATATATATATGAAAGTTCATCAATTCGATATTTAGTACAACAAGAAGTACATTTTGGTCACAGTTATGCAACACTCTGGTAATAATTGTCCCGTAAAAGATTGTCTACAGTAACGTTGATGATCTGATTATTTATTGAAAACAAATTTCCAAATTCAAACCAATTGTCAAAAATCGTGACATTAACCAAGTGATTAAGCAGACGTAAAATCAGGTTGGTGAGAACATTGGCTCTGTCATTTCCAGTCACTCTCTGTGAATCCTTCTTCATGCCGTTACCACCCAGGTTATCTAGTCAGCTCCGTGCACCTCGCCCTCACCTTGCAGTTTGAGCAGGTCGGAGCGCTTCTCGTCCACATCGGGCCTCTCCGCCTTGAGCACCTTGTTGAGGCACTGGCTCTGCAGGCTGCTGCGCGTCACCGTGAAGTTGACGAAGGTCACGCGGGAGCACAGGTCCGGCGGGAACTCCACCGTGGGGTCCCGCGTGGACAGGAAGATGACGAACGACGGCGACAGGTCGATGTCCTGGTCGCCCAGTGTGATGAGGACGCGGCCGCCCGTCCTGCGCACCTCGCGGTTCAGTACCGGGTTCAGGATGGGGTCGTAGCTCTCCACGTCCTGATGAAGTGACACACACACACACATTATGAGTTTACTGATAACTCATACAAGGGAAACAACAAGACAACACAGGACAGGACAGGAGGCACGTTACCTGCACCAGCAGTGGGTTTCCGAATCGCAAGGCACTCTCCAGGTTCTTGCGGAAGGCGTCGTCCAGGAAGCTGGTCCTGGTGATCTTGCGGTCCTTGTACTCGTTCATGATGAACTCTGTGGCCTGGCCCGACGGGTCGATGATGAGCGGGTACCTGGAGAACACCACAACAACATCACGATGAAAACCGGTCCTTCACAACCAGAACCATGCTGTCTTTTGACGAAAAGTTTCAGGAGCTGCAATTTTTTAATATGCGCTGGTCTACACATATTTGTTTGGTACAGAGCGCTACAAATGTCACCCCCTGAACCCTGGAGATGTTCCCCACTCCCTCACTGACCTGTTGAACCTCTTCAGCATGATGGCGTTCTCTGTGCAGAGGTCGTCCGCGGGCAGGGAGCTGGCCTGCCAGCGCAGCCTCTCGTCCGCGTTGGACAGGTACTCCGTCCTGGCGATGTCCGTACGGAACTAGCAGGGGGCGGGGGAGACTGCGGGTTAACCTCAACTTAGATGTAGATAAACCTACTTTCATCCGACACAGTCACACACTTTAGACTTTGATGTGTGCTGTGAAGGAGCAGGTTGAAGGTTAGGGCATTTTTGCACAAGGTATGCCTAGGTTAGTGCTGTGGGCATCGGGGGTCGAACCCAGTTCCTTTCGGCTGGGAGTGGAACCCCACAGCCTTCCCACTGGACCAGTGATTCTCAACTGGTGGTGCATAGAGAGCATATGCCAAACCTTAATATTTAGAAAGAAGCCCCCATTAATTAACTAATGTTTCAATGTCAATTTGTCAATCAATACCTTTGTATTATCAGGTCGTGACTTAATGACTTATGTGGGCCTTGAGGCTAGACCAGCTGAGAACCAGCACTGCACTGGAGCACATGATTAGAGGACTCTGGTTACCTGGATGTTGGCCTGCTGCAGGTGGTGGGACCAGGTGGTGAACAGGTTCTGCCTCATCTGCTGCTCAAAGTAGCCGGCGTAGGCGATGAAGGCGGCCGAGAGCAGGCAGTCCCCGGCGATGGTGGACATCTGGTTCTTGAAGGTCTCGCTGGTCTGCTCCCAGCGCTCCCGCTCGGCCGAGAGGCTCTTGAGCAGGGCTGTGCTGCGGTTCACCTGGGGAACGGAACGAGGACCAAGAGGGGGAAGAGGAAGAAGAAAAGAGCATGAATACAAGACATACGGCTGCAACTCTGCAACTGGGCATGGGCGCATTGACCGCTATGCTTCTGCATTACATTGCATAATGTCATTTCACCAAGTGACTCATTTCATTATGGGCCTAATGAGCCACCAGTTAGCCTTCCCCAAGCAAACTCTGAGCTCTATTTTGCATTAAGTTAACTTGAACTAGTGTACTACTACCCATAAGCCAGTGTGGGCTGCTGCCTCCACACCGTCAGCAATCCCAGCATTCCTATTGGACGGAACTGCCTAGGTCCCCATATAGGCCCCCTTTTTTTTGCTTGGACAATGCTGTGGATGCACGTTTGGCCATGCGTTGCCACGTTACCTTGGCCTCCACGGCGGCCAGGTCGGCCTTGATGGCCTGGGCCTCGGAGATGAGCACGGCGTACTCCTCCTTGTAGCGGGCGATGCTGGCCTCCAGGTCGCGGATCATCTGCTCCACCTCCTCCGCCTTGGACTTGTTGTCCGTGGCGCAGTCCTCCAGCTTCTGCAGCTCGTTGCGCAGCGGCTCCACGCGCTTCAGCATTTCAGCGTAGTTCAGCTGGGGACAGGTGGAGAGGGGGGTGGGGTTGGTGAGAAGTATTTAAGCCACTTCAAGTTCTAATTGGAATACAGAAACATGCATATAATCATCACCATCAAAATATGACTGTGTGAAAACCTCGGCTCCACATGTCAATGCATTCGTATGGATGACCACAGGTGGACATGTGGGTCACCTGGAAAGGGGAGGGGCTTCTTTACCTGAGCGATGGCCCATTTCACCATGGGCCCGCAGGCCAGAGAGGCCCTGTTGACCTGCTCATAGTTGAAGCTGGGGTTGGACATGTAGTTCTTCTTCATCTTCTCACGGATGGAGTCACTAGGATCAGGGCACATTTGTGTAGTTTTAGACGTGAAGGGGAAAAATGTTGATTGAGAGATTGAGAGATTTCTTTTGGAATACTTGAATAATTTGAGATTTGGGAGTGAAAAGATCATGGGGGGCGGGTAGTGGTGGGGAAGTGGTGGAAGAGAAATGTAGAGAGGGTAGAGGGATATGAGAGCTCTAAATAATAATATTAATTGAAAAGGTGGTTTGACGGGAGGTATAGATGAGAGTTTCCAATTTTACGTCCAAGTCACACAATGTTCAGACTGGACAGTTGCGTTCCGGGTACACTTGGGTTAATTCCAGGGAAAGGTTAAAATCACACACAAGTTATGATTATTTTGATTCATTTGCGACAGATTCTCTTCACAATCAACCAGAATCCATTTAGTTATTTATTTTTAAACGCAATCTAAAATCCACCAATAATCATCAGGTGGGGAATGATTTATCGTTGATCAGCGTCCGAAGACACTCTGTGCAGGAGTTTGACAAAGTTAGCGTGTTTCTATCGACGCCGGTACCAGTACCTCATCTCCTCCGAGGGAGAAGTTGACTATGCTGCTGATGAAATTTTCCCTGATTACAACTTGTTGATCTTTTTCCAGTCACTGGTCTCCTCGCCCAGCAGCAGGCAGATAGACTCCAGCGCCAGCTTGACGGCGGCTGGCGGTTGGTCATGGCTCGCACTTCTACCAGGTGCTGCCGCTTTATGGCACTCACACTGGGCCACGCCGCAGGGCAACGCAGGGGGGGGGGACGGACGGAGGTGGTGAGATGGATAGGAGGATGGATGTAGGATGGATAGATGTATGGCCAGAGAGATAGAGATAGATGGACAGGGGAAGAGAGAGAGAGAGAGAAGAACACTTTTAGTCAAAGCGTTTTGGACGCCCCGCCCGACGGCTAACCTGATGTCGTCGGCGGAGAAGTTGACGATGGTGGGGATGAAGTTTCTCCCGCATGATGATGGAACGGATCTGCTTCCAGTCCGTGGTGCTCTCGCCCAGCAGCAGGCAGATGGACTCCAGGGCCACCTTGACGGCGGCGGGGGGGTTGGCCATGGAGCGCACCTCCACCAGGTGCTGCTTCTTAATGACTTAACGGCTACACACACGCACACGCAGGTTTTAGCGAAGGGAGGGAGGGAGGGGGGCGAGAGAGAGGGCAAGAGGGGACAACTGGGCACTGAAGGTGACGGACATATTTGCTTCTTTATGACCGCTGAGGGAAATCTTTGCCAAGGTACATAAATAAAAACATTTTGACAGGTTGGGGTGGGGGAAAAGTTAGGCAGATGGGGGAAAAAGTACCCTCACATAATAGTTAATATTATAGTTCCCATGATATTGTTTATGTAAGCCACCCACACATTTGCCAAAAAAGGGACCTGTACCGATTGGTGGGATGCATGAAACTTGTTCTATTCAAATATCACTGTACCATCAGTGATATGTTGTTGCCTGACTCTCTGTTGACAAATGTACTTATTGTTAAGTCGCTTTGGACAGCTGAGTGTCTGCCGAATGCCCTAAATGTATACATGCCTAAAGAAAATGTATATCCCACTGGAATACAACTGTATACAATATACCGTATACATTAGCTGGGTCCATAACAACATGGCATCAGTGAAGAATCATAATATGAATAATAATAATAATAATAATAATAAATATGACTATACCATTCTGAGCCTCAATAACGGCCGGCTCCACCTGGTCCAGGTCCACCTTGACGCTCAGCTGCTTGTCCTTGATCACCTCCTGCTGCTTGTACACAGACTCCTGGATCTCCTGACTCATCACCTGGAATCACCACGGCAACCAGACAAACGTATCAATAATGGATGCGAGGCAATGTGGGCGTGGCCATTGCCAGGTATATAAAGTCCTCCCTCTCTCTCCCTCTCAAGCCACCGTTTCCCACTCTTAAAGGGCCAGCGTACCTTCTTCTTCTCGGCCTCCTGCTGGTCTTTGACCATCTTCTTCAGCTTGTCGTTGGCCGCGGCGTTCTTCACCTCCAGCTCCTGGCTCTTGATGCGCAGGTCGCGACGCAACTCCTCCACCTGGTGGGGGCGAGAGAGAGAAACACATAGCAGACAATGAGACACCAAAAGAAACACCAGAATACTGGCCAATATGAGATCAGACTTAAGAAGTCTTAAGATTTTGGAAATCGCAATATGGCATAGTGGTTGTCTTTTCCTGGTTTTATACAGGAGTATTAGAGTATTATAAAAATAGGCTTCACCATGTGGTTATTTGAAATACTATTTATTTATTGAACTACCAGAAAACATGCCATATTGTGATATATATTGTCATCAAGATATTAGATGACTTGTATATCGGGGCAGAGGATTTTGGCCAGTGTGCGAGGCCAACTTTGATGCTTGTCCGTCAAACTTCACATTAGCAGTTTCAACAGCAAGGGGGAGGGAGGGGTGAGGGGGGGGGGGGGGGGGGGGGGGGGGGGGGGGGGGGGGGGGGGGGGGGGGGGGGGGGGGGGGGGGGGGGGGGGGGGGGGGGGGGGGGGGGGGGGGGGGGGGGGGGGTGGTGTGGGTGTGGTGTGGTGTTGGGGGCGGGGCCACCGTTTACCTGGTCCACGGTCTCCTTGATCTTGCGCAGGCCGACGTTCAGGTGCATCTGCTGCTCCTCCAGCTCGCTGCGCTTCTCGTTGAACAGGTCGGCGTAGTGGTTGATGAAGTCCAGGTAGTGGCGCGGCGTGATGGCCATGGTGCGCGCGCCGCGCTTCGCCAGCCGGTTGTTGGCCTGAGAAGAGAAAGAAGAGAGAAAGAATTGAATAATAACACATCTTATTTGTAAGTGCAGAGCCTGGAGGGAGGGTGGGTATCCGAACATGCCCCCTGGCTCTCGTCGTCTTGTTTTGGTGTGCTGGCTGGGCAAAATCCTACCTGGTGCAGGGTCTGGTGCACGAACACGCAGCCGTTGACGATGGCCTCGCGGTGGGTGGGCGGCTGGGGCATCTTGTCGTAGATGATGGGCATGTAGTCGGGCACCTTGTAGTTGGGCTTCTCCAGGTCCATCTTGCTGGTGAACTCCTTGCCCACCTGGTACAGGGCCTCGGTGGACCAGTCGCCGAACCAGTTCAGCACGCACCTAAAAACCGGCAGGGGACAGGGGAGGAGAGGTGAGTCGGTGAGAGAGTCCAATCGTCGCTCTGCATCTAATTCAGCCTCCTTGCGTCTTTCCTCATGCTTGATCACTAACTACTACCGCTCTCGAGGGTATAGTGAACAAGCAAGGAACGAGGGCACAGTCAGAAACCATTGTTAATGGAACGCGGCCCCAAGTGTCAGCAGCAGGAAGTGGGAGTGCGTGCGGTGGGCGTCGTCATCACCTGTTGAAGAGGGCAGGGGAGGTGGCGGCGCGGTCCTTCAAGCCCTCCGACGAGGGGTTCATGGTGAACACCACGTGCAGGTTCCGGATCACCTGGCTGGTGAACCACTTGTAGAGCTCCTCGTGGGTGTCCAGCATGTGGCCCTCCTTCTGGGCGCCCTCCTTGCACTGGGTCATCAGCGTGGCGTACTCGTCGCCCTCGAACAGCCCCGGGACCTGGGGAGAGCACAGGAGGGCGTTGTTGAGGGACGAGAGGTTGGATGTTGTCAGGGAGGGTACGGGGTCGGAGGGCAAAGACGGAGTTGGAGATGCAGAAGTTAAATGGAAGCGTGTAATGAAAGGAAAATAGATGCAGCACAAAATGCTTCAAACATTTTCCTAAAATAACTTAAAATTGAAATTAAACTAAATATAACCACTTATGCCATTTAAAGTGCTCAAATAAGATCGGAAGTCTATAACTAGACTTGTCGCATCTGGGCAACAAGTCTAGTTTGCGACATTAGTCGCAAATATGGGAGGTTAAAAAAATGTCGGGCTTAATTCGGGCCTGAGAGTTCTAATAATGTGGCGGGCCGGGCCGGGCTGGGGCCTCACTCTCTCGGGCCAGGGCCGGGCTAGGGCCTACTTTCCAGGCCCGCGCAGTCCTCTACAGTACGTATTACTCCGCAAGGCTAGTATTACGCCGCGGTAGCCGTAATGCGCCGACAATCAATCAAGTATTACGCCGCAATGCGCCGACAATCCATCAAGTATTACGCCGCGGTAGCCGTAATGCGCCGACAATCCATCAAGTTGACAGATTTTTGAGCGCCGTGTACCACATAAAATCGGTTCGAGGTTAATACATAAGGCGCACCGGATTATAAGGCGCACTGTCGATTTTTGAGAAAATTACAGGATTTTAAGCTGAGGCTGTTCCAACCGATCAAAAACGATTAAATAAAATGCGTGAGGACAATCATTTAGAAATAATTGAAATACTCACTGGATTGCTTCTCCTCAGACCACAGGTAAGGAACGGACAGCTCTGGAGTGCTGCTCTCCAGCCACATGAAGAATTGCTGGAGGAAAATGAAATAAATAACATTTAATAATATGACGTTTCTTCAAATAAAATGTTATTGGGAAAAAATAATCTTGCCCTTTAAAGGGGTTTAAATGGCCAAGCTTTCCAAGATTAAACCAATAGGGTTTTTGTTTGACCTTGCTTGCAATTCTTGCAGTTAGCATCCCTTCAAATCCCCCTAAAGCATCCATATAAGCCCCTCATATTCCTCACTTTAGAAGGTGTGAAGACGGGTGTGGGGGATGAGGCCGGACATGCTTGTGGAACTGGTTGATGGTAGGTTGACTGGGAGGCATGCTGTAGACGATTTTGTGAGCGAAGTGTGAAGAGTGAAGGAGATGTGTGGAAGCGTTGTATTGAGACTGATATGTACTGTGATGTGTGTGTAGCTTTTAAGTGAGTGGGAGAGGGATGCAGAGAAGTTTACGTGGTATGTTGAGGTTGATTAGCAGGAGAATGGGAAGGTAGATGGTATTTGGGGAGATCATAGATGTTGAAAACCTACCACCGCAAAGAACACAAACTCTCAATCGAACTACATTCACAAGCCCCACAACGCAAAATGGCTCCCATGTTTTCTTCACAAGTCGATAATGTAGCACATTTTATTTTTATAACTCCTTATTGTCAAGATGGTAGGGACATTTGGGTGGCACAGCCGAAAGTAGGACAGGACAGTAATGGGGGAAAAAAATGTAAAATAGAAAACATTTCTATATACACACAATATGAGTAAATGTATATGCTTTTCTGAGATTTAATTAAATTGTGTGTGTGTCGTTGAGTGTGTGTGTGTGTGTGTGTGCGTGTCTGTGTGTGAGAGTGCGTGTGCATGCGTATGTGTGCGTGCATGCATGTGAGTGTGTGTGGGCGTGTGTGTGTGTGTGTGTGTGCGTGGTTTTCGTGTGTGCGTGCGTGCGTTACCTGGAAGAGGTCCTTGGTGATGAGGTTGAGTCTCTGCGTGTGGTCGGTGACGTCCTTCAGACTGGCGTTCTCGTACAGCACTGTGTGGTACGTGTCCAGGAAGAAGTGCAGCGAGTACTGGTACAGGAAGTGGATCTGGACACACAGGAAACACCATTAAGCTTATCATGATCAGTGATTAAGTGCTTAAGTGCTTGAAACTTGTTCTATTAACCTAGTGATTATCAAGTACTTGAAACTTGTTCTATTAAACTAGTGATTAAGAAATGCTTGAAACTTGTTCCATTAATAACCTAGCGATTATGAAGTACTTAAAACTTGTTCTAGTCAAATCTTACTGTACCGCCAAGCAATATATTG
Organism: Coryphaenoides rupestris; assembly: GCA_002895965.2. NCBI lineage: Eukaryota > Metazoa > Chordata > Actinopteri > Gadiformes > Macrouridae > Coryphaenoides > Coryphaenoides rupestris. The sequence goes on along the minus strand of PIJE02000544.1, from coordinate 149,951 downwards.
TTCTTTCACTCTCTTTGGACAAATTTTTTAATATGCGCTGGTCTACACATATTTGTTTGGTACAGAGCGCTACAAATGTCACCCCCTGAACCCTGGAGATGTTCCCCACTCCCTCACTGACCTGTTGAACCTCTTCAGCATGATGGCGTTCTCTGTGCAGAGGTCGTCCGCGGGCAGGGAGCTGGCCTGCCAGCGCAGCCTCTCGTCCGCGTTGGACAGGTACTCCGTCCTGGCGATGTCCGTACGGAACTAGCAGGGGGCGGGGGAGACTGCGGGTTAACCTCAACTTAGATGTAGATAAACCTACTTTCATCCGACACAGTCACACACTTTAGACTTTGATGTGTGCTGTGAAGGAGCAGGTTGAAGGTTAGGGCATTTTTGCACAAGGTATGCCTAGGTTAGTGCTGTGGGCATCGGGGGTCGAACCCAGTTCCTTTCGGCTGGGAGTGGAACCCCACAGCCTTCCCACTGGACCAGTGATTCTCAACTGGTGGTGCATAGAGAGCATATGCCAAACCTTAATATTTAGAAAGAAGCCCCCATTAATTAACTAATGTTTCAATGTCAATTTGTCAATCAATACCTTTGTATTATCAGGTCGTGACTTAATGACTTATGTGGGCCTTGAGGCTAGACCAGCTGAGAACCAGCACTGCACTGGAGCACATGATTAGAGGACTCTGGTTACCTGGATGTTGGCCTGCTGCAGGTGGTGGGACCAGGTGGTGAACAGGTTCTGCCTCATCTGCTGCTCAAAGTAGCCGGCGTAGGCGATGAAGGCGGCCGAGAGCAGGCAGTCCCCGGCGATGGTGGACATCTGGTTCTTTAAAGGTCTCGCTGGTCTGCTCCCAGCGCTCCCGCTCGGCCGAGAGGCTCTTGAGCAGGGCTGTGCTGCGGTTCACCCTGGGGAACGGAAACGAGGACCAAGAGGGGGAAGAGGAAGAAGAAAAGAGCATGAATACAAGACATACGGCTGCAACTCTGCAACTGGGCATGGGCGCATTGACCGCTATGCTTCTGCATTACATTGCATAATGTCATTTCACCAAGTGACTCATTTCATTATGGGCCTAATGAGCCACCAGTTAGCCTTCCCCAAGCAAACTCTGAGCTCTATTTTGCATTAATTAACTTGAACTAGTGTACTACTACCCATAAGCCAGTGTGGGCTGCTGCCTCCACACCGCCAGCAATCCCAGCATTCCTATTGGACGGAACTGCCTAGGTCCCCATATAGGCCCCCTTTTTTTTGCTTGGACAATGCTGTGGATGCACGTTTGGCCATGCGTTTGCCACGTTACCTTGGCCTCCACGGCGGCCAGGTCGGCCTTGATGGGCCTGGGCCTCGGAGATGAGCACGGCGTACTCCTCCTTGTAGCGGGCGATGCTGGCCTCCAGGTCGCGGATCATCTGCTCCACCTCCTCCGCCTTGGACTTGTTGTCCGTGGCGCAGTCCTCCAGCTTCTGCAGCTCGTTGCGCAGCGGCTCCACGCGCTTCAGCATTTCAGCGTAGTTCAGCTGGGGACAGGTGGAGAGGGGGGAGGGGTTGGTGAGAATTTAAGGTGGTGGTGGTGGATGGAGAGTCTTCAAAACTGTTGGATGACGAACAAGCCTTCCAACTTAAACCCAATTCTTTGCATTTCTTTACTCCACATCCGAGACTAATGCTTACATTGGACTGTAGAATATTAGCCCAGTATGGCCGTGCATAACGTCGGTACTTAGATTTCTACAATCCTTTCAAAATAAAGGTTCGACTGAATATTAGCTCAGTATGGCTCAGCATGAAAGCTTAGTACTACATTCCTACAACCCTTTCAAAATAAAGGTTCTACTGAATATTAGCTCAGCATCGCAGGGCATAAACCTTGGTGCTAGATTCCTACAATCCTTTCAAAATAAAGGTTTGGCAGAGAAGACTTGGGCTAGGGTTATAGAATAAACTGTATAATCATTGTTAGTTAAGCCACTTCAAGTTCTAATTGAATTACAGAAACATGCATATAATCATCACCATCAAAATATGACTGTGAAAACCTCGGCTCCACATGTCAATGCATTCGTATGGATGACCACAGGTGGACATGTGGGTCACCTGGAGAGGGAGGGGCTTCCTCACCTGAGCGATGGCCCATTTCACCATGGGCCCGCAGGCCAGAGAGGCCCGGTTGACCTGCTCATAGTTGAAGCTGGGGTTGGACATGTAGTTCTTCTTCATCTTCTCACGGATGGAGTCACTAGGATCAGGCAACATTTGTGTAGTTTTAGACGTGAAGGGGAAAAATGTTGATTGAGCGATTGAGAGATTTCTTTTGGAATATTTGAATAATTTGAGATTTGGGAGTGAAAAGATCATGGGGGCGGGTTAGTGGTGGGGAAGTGTGGAAAAGAAATGTGGAGAGGGTAGAGGGAGGGATATGAGAGCTCTTAAATAATAATATTAATTGAAAAGGTGGTTTGACGGAGCGTATAGATGAGATTTCCAATTTTACGTCCAAGTCACAAATGTTCAGACTGGACAGTTTGCGTTCCGGGTAACACTTGGGTTAATTCCAGGGAAAGGTTAAATCACACACAAGTTATGATTATTTTTTGATATCATTTTGCGACAGAATCTCTTTCACAATCAACCAGAATCCATTTAGTTATTTATTTTTTAAAACCAAACTAAAATTCCCACCAATAATCATCAGGTGGGGGAATGATTATACGTTGATCAGCGTCCGAAGACAACTCTGTGCAGGAGTTTGACAAATTTTAGCGTGTTTCTATCGACGCCGGGTACCAGTACCTCATCCCCTCCGAGGAGACGTTGACTATGCTGCTGATGAAATTTTCCCTGATTACAACTTGTCTGATCTTTTTCCAGTCACTGGTCTCCTCGCCCAGCAGCAGGCAGATAGACTCCAGCGCCAGCTTGACGGCGGCTGGCGGGTTGGTCATGGCTCGCACTTCTACCAGGTGCTGCCCGCTTTATGGCACTCACCACTGGGCCACGGCGCAGGGCAACGCAGGGGGGGGGGGGACGGAGGTGGTGAGATGGATAGGGAGGATGGATGTAGGATGGATAGATGTATGGCCAGAGAGATAGAGATAGATGGACAGGGGAAGAGAGAGAGAGAGAGAAGAACACTTTTAGTCAAAGCGTTTTGGACGCCCCCGCCCGACGGCTAACCTGATGTCGTCGGCGGAGAAGTTGACGATGGTGGGGATGAAGTTTCTCCCGCATGATGATGGAACGGATCTGCTTCCAGTCCGTGGTGCTCTCGCCAGCAGCAGGCAGATGGACTCCAGGGCCACCTTGACGGCGGCGGGGGGGTTGGCCATGGAGCGCACCTCCACCAGGTGCTGCTTCTTAATGGACTTAACGGCTACACACACGCACACGGCAGGTTTTTAGCGAAGGGAGGGAGGGAGGGAGGCGAGAGAGAGAGGGCAAGAGGGGACAACTGGGCACTGAAGGTGACGGACATATTTGCTTCTTTATGACGCCGAGGGAAATCTTTGCCAAGGTACATAAATAAAACATTTTGACAGGTTGGGGTGGGGGAAACGTTAGGCAGATGGGGGAAAAAGTACCCTCACATAATAGTTAATATTATAGTTCCCCATGATATTGTTTATGTAAGCCACCTTGCCATTGCCAAAAAGGGACCTGTACCGATTGGTGGATGCATGAAACTTGTTCTGTTCAAATATCACTGTACCATCAGTGATATGTTGTTGCCTGACTCTCTGTTGACAAATGCACTTATTGTTAAGTCGCTTTGGACAGCTGAGTGTCTGCCGAAAGCCCTAAATGTTATATGTACATGTATACATGCCTAAAGAAAATGTATATCCCCACTGGAATACAACTGTATACAATATACCGTATACATTAGCTGGTCCATAACAACATGGCATCAGTGAAGAATCATAATATGAATAATAATAATAATAATAATAAATATGACTATACCATTCTGAGCCTCAATAACGGCCGGCTCCACCTGCGTCCAGGTCACCTTGACGCTCAGCTGCTTGTCCTTGATCACCTCCTGCTGCTTTGTACACAGACTCCTGGATCTCCTGACTCATCACCTGGAATCACCACGGCAACCAGACAAACGTATCAATAATAGTTGCGAGGCAAAGTGGGCGTGGACATTGCCAGGTACATAAAAGTCCTCCCTCTCTCTCTCTCTCCCTCTCAAGCCACCGTTTCCCCACTCTTAAAGGGGCCAGCGTACCTTCTCTTCTCGGCCTCCTGCTGGTCTTTGACCATCTTCTTCAGCTTGTCGTTGGCCGCGGCGTTCTTCACCTCCAGCTCCTGGCTCTTGATGCGCAGGTCGCGACGCAACTCCTCCACCTGGTGAGAGAGAGAAACACATAGCAGACAATGAGACACCAAAAGAAACACCAGAATACTGGCCGATATGAGATCAGAATTGATATCGTCTTAAGATTTTGGAAAATCGCAATATGGCATAGTGGTTGTCTTTTCCTGGTTTTAAAGGCTGTATGACAGTAAAAAGTGATTTTCTGTGATTTTTTTCCCCCAGAGTTCAGCACTTTCCATTTGTCAAGGAATTAATTAACACAGTATTAGAAAAATAGGCTTCACCATGTGGTTATTTGAAATACTATTTATTTATTGAACTACCAGAAAACATGCCATATTGTGATATATATTGTCATCAAGATATTAGATGACTTGTATATCGGGGCAGAGGATTTTGGCCAGTGTGCGAGGCCAACTTTGATTGCTTGTCCGTCAAACTTCAACATTAGCAGTTTCAACAGCAAGGACGGGGTGGTGTGGGGGTGGTGTGGTGTTGGGGGCGGGGCCACCGTTTACCTGGTCCACGGTCTCCTTGATCTTGCGCAGGCCGACGTTTCAGGTGCATCTTGCTGCTCCTCCAGCTCGCTGCGCTTCTCGTTGAAACAGGTCGGCGTAGTGGTTGATGAAGTCCAGGTAGTGGCGCGGCGTGATGGCCATGGTGCGCGCGCCGCGCTTTCGCCAGCCGGTTGTTGGCCTGAGAAGAGAAAGAATTGAATAATAACACATTTTATTTGTAAGTGCAGAGCCTGAAGGGTGGGTATCCGACCATGCCCCCTGGCTCTCGTCGTCTTGTTTGGCAAAATCCTACCTGGTGCAGGGTCTGGTGCACGAACACACAGCCGTTGACGATGGCCTCGCGGTGGGTGGGCGGCTGGGCATCTTGTCGTAGATGATGGGCATGTAGTCGGGCACCTTGTAGTTGGGCTTCTCCAGGTCCATCTTGCTGGTGAACTCCTTGCCCACCTGGTACAGGGCCTCGGTGGACCAGTCGCCGAACCAGTTCAGCACGCACCTAAAAAACCGGCAGGGGACAGGGAGGAGAGGTGAGTCGGTGAGAGCGTGGGAAACAAGGGGCGAGTTCCAATCGTCGCTCCTGCATCTAATTCAGCCTCCTTGCGTCCTTTCCTCATGCTTGATCACTAACTACTACCGCTCTCGAGGGTATAGTGAACAAGCAAAGGAACGAGGGCACAGTCAGAAACCATTGTTAATGGAACGCGGCCCCAAGTGTCAGCAGCAGGAAGTGGGAGTGCGTGCGGTGGGCGTCGTCATCACCTGTTTGAAGAGGGCAGGGGAGGTGGCGGCGCGGTCCTTCAAGCCCTCCGACGAGGGGTTCATGGTGAACACCACGTGCAGGTTCCGGATCACCTGGCTGGTGAACCACTTGTAGAGCTCCTCGTGGGTGTCCAGCATGTGGCCCTCCTTCTGGGCGCCCTCCTTGCACTGGGTCATCAGCGTGGCGTACTCGTCGCCCTCGAACAGCCCCGGGACCTGGGGAGAGCACAGGAGGGCGTTGTTGAGGGACGAGAGGTTGGATGTTGTCAGGGAGGGTACGGGGTCGGAGGGCAAAGACGGAGTTGGAGATGCAGAAGTTAAATGGAAGCGTGTAATGAAAGGAAAATAGATGCAGCACATTGATATAGTTTTGTTTTAATTTTTCTTTCATCAAACCTGTGTATTGAGGACATCTTTTTGATATTGAACATTTATTTTGCCCTGGCAACAATGTTATCATTTGGATTTGCCATGTAAAGACGTACACATGGTACATAACTGCTTACGTCTCTAACTTTAACTCTCTCAGTGGCCACAGGAAATGCCCTGGCATGTGATTTGTGGTTTGAATCGTCAGGGCCCTCATAAACATTTATGAGGTACAATCATATAACAATCCCTTAAGTCTCAACCCTTCACCCTCTCACACCATGATCAGAGGGGGGTGGGGGGGGGGCAGGAAATGATGACATCAACATGGCATTAACATGACAGCGTGCGCTACCTCTCCGTTGGCCAGCAGGGTGTTCATCCTCTCCAGGAAGCCAGAGTCCAGCACATTGGACTCGTCCATGATGAAGGCGATCTTTCTCGTTCTTGCAGCCCGAGCGACGCAGCACCGTGCGCAGGTCCTCGTCAAAGTCCTCGCCCGTGTACTTCCTGTGCACCTACACACACACACACATGTATATTAATAAAGATTCAGAAGCCTTAAAAATTGAAAAAAAGGCCATTCATAGCATGTTACATAGGCAGGAATCAAGAGTTAAAAGACGAAGGCAGACATTAGACAATTTTTCTTTATAAAAAGCTGTGGCAAAACCACATTTTTAATCCTTAATTTAAAAAGTATTGTTGTTGGAGACATCAGATGAAATTTGTCAGATAGAGATAACCATCACAATCAAATAATCCAAAACAATAATCAATCATCAAATAGAATGAGGCTTTAGGATGACCTTGAACGCCTCACATTAACAGTGGAGTTGTACACACCTTGATCTGGTAGACACTCAGCCCGTTCATCCAGGCCACGAAGCGAGACAGGGTGGTCTTCCCCGCGCCGCTCACACCGATCAGCAGGAGGTGACCCTGGGGCTGCCGGAAGATTCTGGAAGGGCAGAGGACCAAAGGCACATTTTAATCTGAAGCATGGCGCCGGTGGCGGCGTCGGTGCTGGCTGAGGCTGGGGCTGGGGTGTGTGTGTGTCGTACCGGTCGATGCGGAGGACGTGGTCCAGCACCTCGTTGAACAGCACCAGCGGCACGTCCAGCTCCTCCTCGTAGAACACCTTGAGGCGGGCCTTCACGTAGTCCCGCAGCTCCTCCTGCTCCACGGGGATGTAGTCCTGCAGGGCCAGGTAGGGAGTAGTCAGGGGGGTCAGGGGGTCAGTAGACACTACTGTGACTTGCACTACTGTAACCCAACACTACCATAACTTAATAAATCATCAGCGTTAGAACTGTGTAGTTCTATTCCAGACATAGGGTTTTGAGTAGTTTATTGCTCTTAGCTTATTTGGAGAAATTAGGCAAGCAGGAGGTAGGATGTTTAAGTTGCACAGGTAAACCCTGTGCATCACTGCAACCTTTTAATTAAATATTAAACTTTAAGATGCAATATTAGTATTATAATACACCTATTATAATAGTTATTATTATGATACCTTGGACAGCCAGTTGCTGTAGAGGATGGGTCTGCTCAGGCCCTTCTCCTTGTCGATGTTGGGGAAGTGTTTGAGGGCCACCACGTCGATGTTCTCGTCTGTCCACCGCCTCTCCTCATCCTCCACCAGCCTGCCAGACACCAAACGTTAATACATTAGAACACTGTGTACCCCTTCTTATGCCCGCATGACACCCATTGCACTCCGAACCGTCCCTGGAAGGAGGGATCCCCCACTCGGCGTTCCTTCTCCAGATTTCTCCCTTGTTAATTAAGGGAGTCGTTTCTTGCCCTTAGGGGGGCTAGGGGGGTGTCATAATCATACAGCCTGTGAAGCCCTTTGAGACTGTAACTATGATTAAGGGCTATACAAATAAAATTGACTTGACTTGATCGTGTACGGTTATAAAGTCATTTTTCTTAACAAAGGATTTGTCTTTTCTGTTGGCTTTGTAAATATAAATGTGATTTCATCCTGGTTTATTCTAGTCAATGTATTATTTGATACATTGCTTTGTCAGATATTCCACTTATTCTCAGTCTTATTGTTATCATATATCAACCTTTTTGCTGCTATAACACCTGGTTTCCTCTCGTGGGGAGGAGACAAAAAAAAAACAACAAAACTTCTTCCCCATCCTCACTGCTCACCTGTCCTGGAAGAGGCGCAGGCCCTCGTGGGCCCAGATGCGGATGAGGCCCTCGACGGGGAGGGTCTCCAGGGGCCGCAGCGCCTCGAAGATGCCCCTCACCCAGCGAGTCATCTCTCGGGGGGAGTAGATGTAGTGGGGCTGGGTGTCCTGGGTGAAGCGCTCCTACAAAAAGACGTGAAAACGCGGTGAATCATTTTTAAATATTCACCGTGGTCCACTGTCAGTCAACTGGTAGAGTTGGCATTAATACTGTCAGTGTTTGGGGGCTCATAACCAAAAAGTATACACTCATAATATGTGAATGGTTATACAAAGCATTTTACAGAACCATATTATATAATTAGTTGGGAAAATTAATTAAGTCTGCCTAATTAAGAGACGAAAACATTGCATCAACTTAAGTAAAATTGTGCATATCTGATTTGCCATCGTTACATCTATAATCCACTATGGGTGAGATTGAGGGAGGACAGCCGGTCTCTCACCTGAGACATGGTGTAGAACTCCACCATGGCAGCGGTGAGGGGCTCTGCGAAGGTGCGCAGGGACGGGATGAGGCGCAGCATGGCCCGGTTGAAAGTGCCGTAGATCTGGGTGAGGGAGGCGGGGCCCGGGTAGTCCACGTACACCACGGGGACGTGGCGCAGGAACCTGGTGGGGTGAAGATATTAATGGTTACGCCAGAGCTGAAGACATCCCCGTCGTCGAGTTGAATTTTGATTATTTTTCTCACGCTCGATTACTCTAGTCTTGTATCGTAAGACCGTAACAGGTGGAGTTATTGGTTACCTGTGTGTGAGGGGCTTTCTGCCGGGGTCGGTGGGGGGGTTACAGGCTCCCACGAACTGGATCCTCTCCAGTTTGACCCAGGTCTGGTCAGAGGTGCGGTAGAACCCGCCGTGCTCCACCATCTATGGACAAAATAAATTAGGATCAGTTTAAACTAGTTTGCGATGCACCAACTCCTGTACACTTGACTAACACTAATAAGTAAAATTATAAACAATTAGCCTCTTCTTATGCTTCCTAATTGGCCCTCTGCCCAAGTTGCATTTTAAAAACAGTTTCAAACCAATGTTTAGAAACTAGGTAGTACCACACTCGGAAACTTGGATGCATGGATTCTCTGTGTGCAACCTCAAGCTTCAGCCCACTCTGGATGGTCAAACATCAACCGAATCCCTAAAACATACGTGACTGTGGCTCCCCACACGTCGTCGTCACTTGGTCCTCACCTGTCTGAGGAAGGAGATGACCCTCTGCGTGCCGTACTTGTCCATGTCGGGCAGATTGATCTCGTCACAGAAGAGCACCAGCCACTTGCCCAGCTGCACGGGCGCCAGCACCACGCCGTTGGGCGTGCGGCGGTACTCGCAGTAGTGGTCGAAGGTCTTCAGCAGCAGCTCGGGCGTGGTGGCGCTGGAGAAGTTCAGACCCACCACCTTGACGGATGGATAGATAGAGAGACAGAGAGAAAGAGAAAGACGGAGACAAAGAGACAGAAAGAGAGACAGTCGGAGAAAGAGGGAGAGAGAGGGAGAGATAAGGAGCCAAAGAGAAAGAAGGAACAATAATATGGAAAGGGGAAGATGGAAAGAGGGATTGAGGCAAATTAGGGTCGGACAAATCCAGGACACAAACCAATGGAACATATACAGAACACTAAATGACCATCTCTAAATCGCTGTAGAGATCCACACTGATGACTACATGTAGAATTTATCTCTTGCAACTCTTCTGGAGTCAAAGTAGCCTGGGACCCCAGAACCAACCATCCACCCATCCTCCATCCCTTCTTACCTCCATGTCAGGCAGGGCTCGGAGGGCGCAGAACAGCGTCATGGTCTTTCCGGAGCCGGGCGGTCCGCACAGCACCAGGGGCTTGTGCTCGGCCAGCCAGGTGTAGAGCAGGGCCTCGTGGCGCACCGTGTCCAGGGTGGGCACCACCACATCGGGGGAGGCCACCTTGTGGGTCTCCACCTCGATCTGGGGAACCTTGCCCTGCCAGGACTGCCACTCCCCGGAGATGCACACCTGGGGAGGGGGAAAGAAAGAGAAAGAGAGACAGTGATGATGGCGGCTCTGATAATATCATAGTCTTCCAAACCATATCTAGTTGGCTGATTATTAATTCAAGTTGCTGACAAATATATTCGTTTATAGAACCGTACACATACGTGTATGTATAGTTACTTTGATCATCATGTTTCTAAAATCCATTTTTAAGACAGATACTTGGTCACTGTCTTTTTAAAAGCAGCCATTTTGCAAAGGGGGCGTGTACCTCATAGTCGATGATGGGGATGTTGGGCGCGGCGGGCAGCGGCACAGTGGTGATGCGGCGGATGTACTCCCCCAGCTCGCCCCGGATCTTCAGACGGCCGTCGCCGGAGAAGGACCAGAGCACGGCGTAGATCAGGTACCGCTGTGGAGACCACCGCACAACAACAACAACAACTCATCAGCTGGGTGTCAACGACCAAGGGATAAGTATTAACAAAATGAAAGGGCCGCTTTTAAATTGATAGTTGGTTTAATTTGTACTGCAAACAAATCAGAATAAAACGAGCAAAGCCTGTAGTCAAAAATTCAGGGAAATTCACAAAGTCAAGCACGTTCTCAGTGGGTGTTGGACTCCGCCAAGGTTGTCTCTTGTCACCGATTCTGTTCGTGATCTTCATGGACAGAATCTCAAGGCGCAGCCGAGGTGAGGAGAGTGTCCAGTTTGGGGACCTCAGAATTGCATCTCTGCTCTTTGCAGATGATGTGGTTCTGTTGGCTACATCAGACCGTGACCTCCAGCATGCACTGGGGCGGTTTGCAGCCGAGTGTGAAGCGGTCGGGATGAGAGTCAGCACCTCCAAGTCTGAGGCCATGGTTCTCTACCGGAAAACGGTGGAGTGTTCCCTCCGGGTTGGGAGTGAGTTGCTGCCTCAAGCGAAGGAGTTCAAGTATCTTGGGGTCTTTACAGGTCCATCTACGTTCCAACCCTCACCTATGGTCACGAGCTTTGGGTAGTGACCGAAAGAATGAGATCGCGGATACAAGCGGCCGAAATGAGTTTCCTCCGCAGGGTGGCTGGGCTCAGCCTTAGAGATAGGGTGAGGAGCTCAGACATCCGGAGGGAGCTCGGAGTAGAGCTGCTTAACAAAATTAAATAAATGATTTATTATTTTTGTTAATAAAGCATTGTGGTAAACTGTACCTGCATGTATCTCTCCAGCTGCTCGCTGGGCATGGGGAAGTCAGGGTGGTTGTTGTTGTACAGCGCCACGTTGCGGCAGGCCTGGTGCAGCATGGAGAACAGGGAACCCATGCAGCGCAGCCGAGTGAAGTCCATGATGTGCTCCATCTTGGAGGCGTGCTCCAGGGCCTTGATCACCATCCCCGTGGACGTGAAGTAGGGCTGCAGCACCGTCGCCGCATCCCTCTGGATCTGGGGGACGGAGGAGGAGGAGGAGAACGTGTGACATTGGTGAGGAGGAGAGGGGACTAAATCTGGACTGAACCGCGTCATTACATACTGTACATTTCAAGCACGAGATGGAGATCGAAGCGATTGATGAACTGATTGAAGTCGGATGTGTGTCTTTGTGCGTTTGACCTTAAAACAAGGTCTGGATGAGTCTACTCGATTATGACACTCCTCAAGGAGTCTGGCGGCCATCTTTGTGTCCACGACGAGGGACGTCATTATAAAAACAACGACTAAGTGAAGGGTGACACCATGTGACTCCGCCCCCTCCCCACCCACGCACCTGCAGCATGGGCGAGGCCGTCTCCTCCTCGTCCTCGGTGCCCTTGCGCATGCGGCCCGCCTCGTCCTCGCCCTCGTCCAGCGGTATGCTGCGCAGGCGCGCCAGGAAGTGGTTGAAGATCATGTCGGTGCTGAGCACGTCCTCGCTGAACCACACCATGCCACAGCGCGACACGGTGGCCAGCGTGGCGTACTTCAGGTCCTGCACCTCGAACATGATGCGCACCTGAGGGGGGGGGGGGGGGGGGTTATTGTTGCCATAGACTGTATATATAAGAAGTGGACATTGTAATCACGACACCCATTGGTTTCTAGCCTGCCATTTTGAAGCCTTGAGTTTGGGTCTTGGCCATCTCGATTCAAATTATATATATATATATAAATAAATAAAAATCATCATTTCATACGTATAGTAGTCCCAATACAAAATCCAACATGGAGGACTTTCGTTTGTCCCCGTGTGCTTACGTTGGGCGGCAGGCTGAGGCGCTCTCCGTTGGGCAGCGTGAGCAGCTTGTTGTCGTCCAGCACAGAGTTCAGGTTCTCCACCCACTCTGGGTCCACGTCGCCGTCGAATATGATCCACTGGCGCTTCTGCAGCTCCCCGCGCACGTTGTCAATGATCCTGGAGGGAGGAGGGAGGGAGGGACAGCGTAGCGGGTTAGGAAGGGATGGGTTGTGGAGAATGGGGGTGGGTTATGCTGCATTATACATTTCAGTTTATAAACCACAATAATGTTTATATGCTTATTTGTTTCTCGATTTCTCATTCCTGCTGCTCTTTTTGCCGTATATACTGTAAATATTGTCGATATTCTGTCTTTTGTATTGTTTTGTTCTTCTGCTGGGCATCGCCACTCTTTCATTTCACTGCACATCCTGTATGTATATGTGACAATTAAACTTCTTGAATCACACAAAATGAAGTTAAAATGTGTATACATGTGTGACTATGGAATCAAATAAAAATATAGAACACACAAATAAAAATGACATGATATATAACAATATGCAGAATGTATATATTCTACGGTAATACCATTATATACAGAATACAGTATATGCTACAGTAATTACATTAAATACAGAATGCATATGCTAGAGTAATGACACATCCTCATTCTAGGTATCAACATATAAATCAGGCACCGAGAATAACCCTTCAGTATAAAAAGGATTCTTTGAAGTACTTCTACTCAATACATATGGTATAATCACCGAGATATTTATACAACAACAACAACCATTTGTTCCTTCACAATAAGAGCGTCCGTACTTCCTGAGGATGTGCGTGAACAGGCCGTCGGTCCACTCGCGGGTGTTGGGGTCCAGCGTGCCGTACAGGTGGTCCTTGCTGATGGCCTTGGGGTCGATGATGTGGGCCACGCCCTCCATGCCCTCCAGCCTCTCCAGGGCCTTGAGCAGCACCCGCCACGCCAAGGTCTTCCCGCTGCCCGAGGGGCCCACCATCATCAGGCCGTGGTTGATCTGGGTTATCTGGTACAGCTGCAGCACCTGGAGGGGGAGGTGAAGGACACACAGATGAGCACTCAGACTCAACGAATCTTATATTAACTAAAAGGTCCCCTATAATGCCACCAGGTGTGAGTGTGATAAGCCATCGCAAGCCATTTCACAATTGCCATGTGACTACAAGTCATCATACATCGAGGTGGACATTCCCACTTGTGATGTCACTATAGATTGTAGTCACATAGCGATTGTGAAACAGCTTGCAATGGCTAATCACGCTCACACCTGGTGGCATAATATGTCCCCTTTAAACTAAATAAAGACACTTGGAGCCATTATAGTTCATAAAGTTTACATTTACACACAAAAAGCATATCTGGCCAATAGCTAACTTAACTTCACCTGTCAAGATTGACATTTCTACTTCATAGAGCTATGCCATCATCTTACTTTATATTTTGGACCTTATAATGTACATTTGTAATTACATTTGTATTTCATATTATGAACAGGTTTGGATCTTGTTTTTATTTCCTAAAGAGACAACATGCCACAACATATTCCTTGTATGTGAACGCATACCTGGCAATAAAAAGCATTTGAATCCCGATATACAGTATATTTTCCCGGTCATTTTTAAATTATCTTAACGTCTGCACTGTATCCGAGGGCAAAAGGCAACAAGACGATGACGAGGAAAAATATAATCAAAAAAAAAAACATAATAATAAATAGACCTCCATACCTTCTCCACCCACATGCTGCCCACGTCGTCCCCGTCGCCGTAGGTGAGGTACATCTCGGCGCACACCTTCTTCAGCTCCTCCCGCAGGGCAGCCATCTCCCCGCGCATGTACTGCACGCCGGGGAAGACGTCCGACAGCAGGCTGAACAGCAGAGGGATGTCCTCCGCTACCAGCCTTGGGCACCATGGTCTCACACACGCTCTGGATCAGGATCTGGCAGCCGGGCGGAGGAGAGGGGGATTGGAGACATTAAAAGACACACACAGAAGAACAACAAAGTGATATTACGTTGAAGTTCTGAACTTCCAGGAGGATTAAAGGAGGACTGCTTTGTTTTAATGGATCATGATCGTGTAGCCATGCAGGGGTTAATGTGCCCGTTAAAAGGTATGTGATAGAAACCCTTTAGAAATCAGTATGATGCAACAGGTTTAGCTATGCAAAAGGGAGACAGGATGAACACTATGAACATGCATATCACACAAAAAGCATATCTGGCCAATAGCTAACTTAACTTCACCTGTCAAGATTGACATTTCTACTTCATAGAGCTATCATCTTACTTTATATTTTGGACCTTATAATGTACATTTGTAATTACATTTGTATTTCATATTATGAACAGGTTTGGATCTTGTTTTTATTTCCTAAAGAGACAACATGCCACAACATATTCCTTGTATGTGAACGCATACCTGGCAATAAAAAGCATTTGAATCCAGATACAGTATATTTCCGGTCATTTTAAATTCTCTTTGACGTCCTGCACTGTATCCGAGGGCAAAAGGCAACAAGACGATGACGAGGAAAAATATAATCTAAAAAAAAAAAATAATAATAATAAATAGACCTCCATACCTTCTCCACCCACATGCTGCCCACGTCGTCCCCGTCGCCGTAGGTGAGGTACATCTCGGCGCACACCTTCTTCAGCTCCTCCCGCAGGGCAGCCATCTCCCCGCGCATGTACTGCACGCCGGGGAAGACGTCCGACAGCAGGCTGAACAGCAGAGGGATGTCCTCCGCTACCAGCTTGGGCACCATGGTCTCACACACGCTCTGGATCAGGATCTGCAGCCGGGCGGAGGAGAGGGGGATTGGAGACATTAAAGACACACACAGAAGAACAACAAAGTGATATTACGTTGAAGTTCTGAACTTCCAGGAGGATTAAAGGAGGACTGCTTTGTTTTAATGGATCATGATCGTGTAGCCATGCAGGGGTTAATGTGCCCGTTAAAAGGTATGTGATAGAAACCCTTTAGAAATCAGTATGATGCAACAGGTTTACTATGCAAAAGGGAGACAGGAAATGAACACTATGAACATGCATATCATTGTATAATGGGTCCTCATAAAGGGGCCCTATTACACACCAGTTGTGAGCATGATTAGCCACTACAAGCCGTTTCAAAATTGTCATGCGACTAAAATTGTCTTGTGACCAAGTGACATCACAAGTGGGAGTGTCCACCTAGATGCATGCTGACTAGATCAGACTACCAGCCTACGCAGTGGACCGTACCAACCGGTTAACTGATCTAGTCAGCATAAACTCCGATTTGTGATGTTACTTCGTCACCATTACTATTTTAGTCACATGGCAATTTTGAAACTGCTTCTAATGGCTAATCATGCTCCCACCTGGTGGTATAATAGGGCCCCTTTAAATAAGCTTTAGACTGACATTGGAGAATCTGTAAATGTGATGATTCAAGTGTACAAACACAAATATGGAAACAAGTACGATCATAATCCTGATCCCATAATCCAGTTTTTTTTTCCCTTTCCCTCCTTTTTTTGTGTGTGGAAACTTCAGAAAATGCCTGAGAAACGTTTAAATCCATGAAAGTGCATCTATACCTCCTGCTCGGGCAGGTTCTCTGCGATCTCGTTCTCGTCGACGTTCTCCCCGCGCTCCCGCTTGATCCGCTTGATGCGCTGGATGCGTTCGCGCTTCACGTTGCCGGCGCTGATCAGCACGCTCTTGAGCGCGCGCAGGCCGAAGTCGTAGTGGCTCTGGGAGGACAGCTGCTCGTCACACAGCCTGCGGAGAGCGGGAAGAGAGAGAGAACACAAACGGTTAGCAGGAGTCTTGCGGGTCGCGGGGCAAGGACACGCATGTTCAATGTAGTTTATAAAAATCCTTACGAATCATCATTCATCTTCAACATTAAAACATCTTGTTACAACAAATGACCTTAACCGTGAGCTTATAAGGAAAACACCATTAACACATTAGAAGACAGTAGATATTCTGACATTTTATTAAAAATAGTTTTGATAGGGCTGGGAAAACAAAAATTAAGACTTCTTGGTCAATTTTATGAACAATTATTTTCTGATTAGGGGGCGGGGCAACATAATGCATTAGAAGAAAAAAATATATACCGTATATATTCTGACATTTAATGAAAAATTATTATTTAGACAGGGCTGGGAAAACATCCAAAATTAAGACCTCTTGCTCAATTTTATGAACAATTATTTTCTGATTGGGTTGAGGGGTGGGGGGGGGGGTAAAATCAACACATGCTGTACACTTTTATGAAAAATAATAAATGATAAATAAATAACAACAAAAAGAAGAGTGCATACTTGAAGAAGGGCACGATCTTCTTGGCCAGCACCTCGGCGGTGCGGAAGCCCTGCGAGTAGAGCATAACCTGGGCGATGAGCTGGCGGTCGGGCTTGGTCATGGCCAGGCTGCGGAACAGCTTCTTCAGGTTGTCGGGCAGGTTGGAGCGGCCCGCGTAGCCCGGGTTCATGGTGATGAAGATGGCCATTTCCGGGCTCACCTTCACCTGCTTGTTCAGCAGCTCCGTCATGATCGGTGCGCCTGGAAGAAAAAGGAGGCTGGAAGTTAGTGGTTGTTTTTCATGACATGATGTTTAGTGAATGGACAAACAGGCCAGGGGTCTTCACATTGTTGCCTCTTCCTTTTCAATCTTATTCTGTATTTTATAGTATTTAAAATGTTTCTTCATTGTATTCATCTTAGTACTCCAGGTTTAATCATATAATTTCCCATTTTATTTTGTCATCTCATCATCATTAATTGTCATCTCAACCTTCTGTCTAAATAAATCTTGTAGACCAGCGATTCCCAAACTATGGGCCGCGAGGGTATTGCAAGTGGGCCGCCAAATCATGGGGAATTTTTTTATTAGTTTTGAATAAGGCATTCAACCAAGAAAAAAATATATATATTTTTGATTTAATTTATATAGTCGACTTTTTAGCCATCCCTAGTATGTATGATGATTGTATGATGATGCATATATATGAAATATCCAATAAGAATACTGATTGAATTGTACGCGTGCGTAAAATGCCTGTGTGGGCCGCGAATACTTTTGAGATTTTCAAGTGGGCCTTGAGTCCAAAAAGTTTGGGAACCGCTGTTGTAGACGATTGACAAATCAGTTTTTATGCACGAGTCTTGTCATGAAAAATATGAAATATGAATATCTAATATCTTTCTAACTAAAAATGCCTTCTACCCATCAAGATGAGTGGCGAGTTGTGAGAAAGTAAGGACATTTAATGAGGGTCTCTCCTTAGCTATTCACAGTTCCTGTGAATATCTAATGGGATTTTTGCTTGAAATGCCCATCCCTACGTCAGACTCCAGGCGTTTCATTAAAACAGGCCATAGATAGGTGGTGGTGCACCTCACCACAAACAAACACTAGTCATTTCCCCAAAAAGACACCCCCTGCTTTAAGAGCACCATGGGCCTACTAAACTAAACCATGCAGACGTACTTCTGTCCCTGTTGGGGTTGCTGTGCTCCTTCAGGGCCACCTGGATGTACTGGACCTGCTGGGACACGGCCGACAGCATCCTCTCCTCCAGCCGGTTGAACTCGTCGAAGCAGCCCCACGCGCCCACCTGACACAGGCCCACGAAGATGCGACCCATGGCCTGCAGGGGGCGCACACACACTTTAGATTTCTTCATTGATCAATTCTGCATTACTTAGCTGGGCATAGTGGAAAATAGAGAATAGAATACATTAAAGTAAAAAAGATAATGAAAAACAAACAAAAATGATTGAATCTCAATAAAAACGGATTCATCTAAATACATAAAATGTGCACATAGAAATGTACACCATATATGTACACCATCAAACATGCATTAATATAATTGATTAAGCAGGGTCTTTGACGCAAATGGAAGAACGCCGGCGCACCTGGAAGTCAAAGGTCTCGTCGCAGTTGAAGACCAGCACGAAGCGGCCCAGCTGGTGGCCCAGAGCCTTCACAGACTCAGTCTTCCCGGTTCCAGCAGGACCTGGGAGGTGAGGGGGAGTCACAGAGTGAGTCACAGTGTGAGCTGCTGAAACACATCCCTCTCTTGCAGGCGTGTAGCATTTAGTTGATATATTGTAGAGATGTAACGATATGAAATTTAATATCACGATTTATCGTGACCAAAATTATCACGGTATTATTAAAATGTGCTGAAAATGCCTATATCTGAAAAGAAAATTCCCCAATGGCAATATAATAGCATTTTGACTAAATAACATCACCGCCAATATTTTAGTGGTTTTTGCCATTTTTCTAGGGTAACTAAAACTACGAAAAAGAGGTTGGAGGTTAGTGGTTGTTTTTCATGACATTTTGTGAATGCACAAAGAGTGTCTTCACATTATTGCCTCTTCCTTTTCAATCTTATTCTTTATTTTATAGTATTACAATTTTTTCTTCATTTTATTCATCTTCCTACTAATCATATCAACACCCCCACCACCACCACCACCACCACCACCACCGAACGGGCCGTACCGAAGGGTGAGCCCCCGAGGCGGGCCTCCAGCGCCTGGGTCATGGTGAGGTAGCAGCGGTCGGTGAGCGGCGTCTGCACCAGCTTGTCCTGGACGCCCAGGTACTCGAAGCCGTAGTTGAACTTGGCGTTGGCCATCTGGATGGAGAGCTGCTGCAGCACGTCCGTCTGCTTGGGGTCGAAGTAGAAGCGCATCTGGCTGAGCCACTCGAAGGACTTGGGGTTGTCGATCTTGTTCTTGATCAGCCGGCGGGTCACGTCGCGCTGGTGCACCAGCTCTGTGATCTGGGAGGAGGGGGTCAGGAGGTCATGTTTACATATTTCTAATTGTCATGCAACGTCCTGGTTGGAATGGAGATGCACACTGGAAAAGGGCTGGGTAAATAATGGCTATATTGATCTATATCTATGACCAGGATCTTTATCAATAGTGCTTCTTATACGCTCAAAATGATCCGGAAAGTATTGAGAAAAGAGGAAAAACTTTGCATCTGGGAAGGTATACGTGGAGGGCAAGGTGCCATACCTTGAATTGCCACATGCTTTAATAATACAAAAAAATGTATTCAGGAGAATCAAGTTATGCATGCATGTCAATATTTTATGTTATGTATATCAAGACATCAAACTCACATTTTCCCACATCACCATGTCTGTGTGTCTCCGCGTGTGTATGTCCCTGCGTGTGTGTGTCTCCGCGTGTGTGTGTCTCCGCGTGTGTGTGTCTCCGCGTGTGTGTCTGTGTCTCCGCGTGTGTCTGTGTGTGCGTGTCTCCGTGTGCGCGTCTCCGTGTGCTTGCATGCGTGTGCCTGCATGCGTGTGCCTGCATGCGTGTGCCTGCATGCGTGTGCCTGCATGCGTGTGTCTGCATGCGTGTGTCTGCATGCGTGTGTCTGCATGCGTGTGCCTGTGCCTCTCTCATCTGCACCCACCAGGTGCTCCAGCTTCCTGCGGCGCAGCGGGGGCTGCTCCATCAGCACGGTGTCGGCCAGCACGTTGAGGGTGGCCTCCACGTTCTTCTGCACGCCCAGCATGGGGGACATGTCCCCGCCCGCCGCCACCGTGATCAGCGCCGCCTCGATGTTCTCTGACCAGGCGATCTGGGTGGACAGCACCACCAGCTGGGCCTGGGGGGGGGGGAGCGCGGGGTTGACGAGGGAGTTTACTACATTGGTTTGCAGTTTTACTTTGGATTGTATTTGCATTGTACATTTGGTAGACACATTTTCTTCTAATTGTCTTTTTCGTTCATGCCTTACTTTTTCCAATGTGTGCGTGTGTAACGTGGATTGCTCTATAAATAAAGATTATTATTGCTTTTATTTGCCACCATATTAAGCCCTTTGTAACACTGAAGGCCCTCGTTAAAATTAGACCAGAGGATTCCTCTGAGAGGTCATTAACTCTTTGTTGTGTACCCAAATTACACACAGGACCATGTTTGTATTCAGGCAATTAGCCCCAAGGGAGGCAATCTAAGGAGATCCATTGGGACCTACTTTCAAACGGCCCTCTCTCGTCTCCTCCAACGTACCTGGTAGCGGTCGATCCAGGTGATGTACTGGCTGAGGTCGACGCCGTCACCCTTGTTGAAGTCGATGACCTCGGTGACGGACTCGGCCAGCAGCTTGGCCAAGGTCACGCGCATCTCCTTCTCCACCAGCGTGAGCCACTCGTTGATCTTGGGGTGCTTGGTGATGGAGACGGGCGTCTTGTAGACGATCTCCTCGCCCTCGCGGGAGCAGATGCCCAGCACCTCCGTGTTGTCCTCGCTCAGCAGGATGCTGGAGACGCCCGCAAACATCTTCTTGAAGTGCTTCTGCAGCTTGGCCACGTTCTTGCTGTTGCCGATGATCTCGAGCAGGTCCTCGTCTCCCACAAAGTAGAACCTACGGGGGGCAGAGGAGGAGAGGAGGAAGGTGTCCCCGTTACATTTTGGCTTGGTTATAAAACACTCACCTAGTGTAATACTCGTTCACACAATAAAATAGATCAGAACGGGTTTCCCCTCTGACTTCTCGTTCCGCCTCAAGTAACAACGCAATTTAATATAATGACAACGAATGCAAGTCTTCAAGGTGCTTGTATGACCAATTCTTGCTTTTGTAACACGTGTTTTTTTGGCATTACATTCAATGTTGTTCCATTTTTGTGTCTTACGGGGACTAATTTCAAAATGTAAAAGCCATACCTGGGGAAGGAGGACCTCTCCCTCTCCAGGTATTCTCCCAGGGCCTTCTGGATTTTGCCCAGCAGGTCGGCCAGCCTCTCCAGGGACCTCTGCACCCCCTGGATGTTCAGCACGTCCATCACCAGGGGAGACTTGGTCACCTTCTTCATCAGGGTCAGGAACTCTGCGCTGATGCTGCAGGGAGGAGAGAGAGAGCGATGGAGAGGGAACAAAGATGGCGGCATACAAATATTAGACATGCTGATGATCTGTGAAGCATTTTTATAAGGCACTTATTCAAGTTTACTCCAGACTTTATTAATCCCAGAGAGGTAATTTGGATCAGAGACTTATGACCAAGTCTTAGAACATACCACTGAATCATTTAGCAGAAGCATGTACCCAAAAATAACTTTTCATTCATTTCATTAAGGAGCAGGCAGGGGGTTAGGGCGTCTTGCTCAAGGATGCCTTTACAGGTAAACTGAGGACCCAGAACTTTTCGACTTGGGAGTCCGACATCCCAACACCCTAAATGGACCATCTTGGTCTCAACATCTCGACTTACTTCTGGAATCTCTGGGTCTCGACGGGCAGCAGGTGTTTGATGTCTGCGCTGCCGGTGAAGATGCCCTCCAGGTAGACCCAGCGGCGCTGCACGTCGATCCAGACGTCAAACAGAGCCATGATGCGGTTCAGCTTGTCCTCCCAGCTCAGGGCGTCCTCCTCAAACACCTGGGAGACGGAGGGTGCAGGAAGAAGGGAAAGTGGAATTAACCATGAGGTTATTGTAATATGTAAGGAGAAGAACACACACAATTATTAGGAATATATTTTACTGTATATTTGGTGGGTTCTGGGCCAAACAGTTCCTCCCCCACAGTTCATCACGGCATGAAGACATTTTGGGAAAACCGATGGCTTAATGACCTGTGGGACATGACTAATGAGACACTCACCTTGTAGTACGGGGACAGCTTCATGGCGGACACGCTGTTGATGTGCTCCTTGACCTTGTTGAAGAGGTCGTCCCAGCCTCGGATCAGGCGGCACTTGTTCTGGTAGTTGACCAGGTCCAGCTCGTACGAGTTCCACACCTCGCGGATCTGGAAGGAGGAAGGTTTAGAGGAACATGATCTCTAGATGCAACCATCTAAACATTTGATACAAAAACTCCATACCTAGCCACAATCAATTCAGTATATAATGAAAACCATCATATTGATACATGTCACTGTGGTGCAGTGGAGGTGGTCTTGACCTGCTTGAGGAACTCCTCCAGGGCCATCTCCCCCTGGGCCACCAGCATCACGTCCTTCACCGCCATCTCGTTCTTCTGCAGGTCCACGTCCCACACTTGGCCCAGGGTCAGCTCCGAGGGCACCCAGTTCACGTGCAGCCGCTTCATCAGCAGCTTCCAGTGGCGGTCCTTCAGGGCCTCCGACTTCAGCTCGATGACCAGCATGTTGACCTGGTGAGGGCATTTTAAATCATCAACACTCATCTCATTGTCTTTGGACCTCCAAGTTCTCATTCCTACGAGATTCTGACCTTCATGTAGCCCTTCAGCAGCCTCTGGACGTACTCGTAGGACGCGTACTGGCGGAGACGGGCCGGGAAGTTCTTCAGCTGGTTCAGGAGAGTGTCCAGACTCTGGCGCAGCTGTGACAGCAACCCGCAACATTAGACATTACAATCCAAACCGATGTTTGACAGTGTACAACATACAACCTTTGAAGAGACAACACTGTCCAAAGTGACCAGGAAAACACTGACTTTACCTTGCGCGGCTGCACAGACACCCACGGCTGCTCCTTCATCTGGTCGATCTGCTCCCAGACCTTGAACAGCTCTGACCACACTCCCTTCAGGTCCTGCAGCTCCTCCAGCGCCACCTAGAGACCGACCAGACACGCCATCTAGGTCAGCACCTTGTGTGTTGATCTATCGTGCCAATAGTGAGTGAGTTAGTGAGTGAGTGAGTATATTTACCTGCACCCTCTCCTCGCTGCCACTGAGCAGGCCGGTGTCGGTGAGCTCCAAGGCCTCCTTGGCACGGGCACACTTCTCCCGGTCGTCCTTCAGCCGGCCGAACTTGCCCTCGTAGATGGTGAGGGACTGCAGCGCATCCTCTGGACGCAGGCTCCCCTGATGGAAGACGACAGGCATCAGTGAGACTGTTTGTAGGTGAAATGTGGCTTAAAAATCACCCGACAGTAAAAGTAACTTTTACTTTATTGTTGTGCAAATATATTATTGAGGATCTCTATTCTACGTTAGAGTTTTTCCTAAACCTTTTAGATGGCTTAGGGTTGGGGTTTTGTCATTGATGCAAAGCCTGTGAAGACCTTCGATACCGACCATGATTAACTGGCTATACAAATACAAATCAATAGGACTTGACTGGGCTACTCACGGCCACTGGTTTGGTCTTCTCCCAGTCGGTGAGCAGGTCGGTGGTGCGGTTCTCCACGGCACGGTCCTCCTGGACGATCTTAATCTGCAGGTTGGCCACCTGCTGCTGGATGGCGGTGTCCTTGCGCTTCATGATGTCGCTGAAGGCGCCCCACTCGCCCTCGATGTTGTCGATGTAGAGCCACGATGGCGGGAACTGGAAACGCTGCTTTTCCAGCAGACGCTGCCCGTTGCGGAACAGCTGGATGGGGGGAACCCAGAGAGAGAGACATGTTAGGGGATCTGAAGTAAACATTGCTGGTAAGAGCTAATTGGGTAGAGTGTAAAATGCGTAGAACTACTTACATCCACGTTCTTCTCAAATTGCTTGATCTTGCGTTTGAGGGTCTGGACGTATGTAATGAAGGTGACGGCATCCGAGGTGCTGGCCGTATCCACGGAGTGCTGCTCCAGCTCCTGGCGAGACTGCAGAAGGAACGCAATCATATCGTACAGATTAAAAATCACTAAAATCACATAGTAACTGATATAACCAAAATGGTTAAAAAGGGAGAAAATGCCATACCTTGGAGATCTGAGAGTGGAAGTCCTGCATGTTCTGACCCAACATCTGCCCAAACTTGCTCAGGACATCCTTGTGCCAGGAGTCGTACTTCAGGTTGACCTTGGATTGGACCTAAGGGACAAAACATCGGTAAGAAAACTGTATATGATTATATGAAAGAAGAAGAAGTAGCCATCTCCAGGTCCACATAACACCAGGCCTTCGTTACCTTGCCGTAGTCGATGATGACGGGTCCAAACTCCTTGCGGGTCTCTGCGTTGTCGAAGGTCCCACGGGCCTTGCGGATCTGCACCAGCAGGGCCTGCCACTTGGTCAGGTCTTCGCCCAGGCGGTTGTAAATGTTCTCCGCCTGCATGTCCCACAGGCACTGGTACTGCAGCCAAACCTGGTGGGGTGGGGTTGGGGATGAGGAGGATTAGTATGGTCACAATAGATCACGACAAAAAGATCTATTTACATTGAGTCATTCAGCAGACACTTAACCAAAGCGAATTACAAGTCTTTGAACAATCAAAGCCTTCAATCAAAATTGGAGTAGCTTCAAAAAGGTTATAGTGCTGCACATCCAACACATGCCGGGAAGCCATAGGAACCAAGGTTATTTTCCATCATAATTTCTATCTAGAAGACAAAGCTAGGTGGTCGGGTACCTTGACGTACTGCTCCACCTCGCTGACGTTGTCCTCCACGGAGTTGTACGCCTCCTCCAGGGCGGCGGGGCCGTCGGGCATGCGGGTCAGGGCGTTGCGGTAGAACTTCTCCTCCTCCGACAGCTCGTAGTGGACGCCCACCTGTGGACGGAGAGGCAGGAATCTCTTTGTGAAAAACAGTGGAACAGCTGGCTGGCTGGCACCTCTGGATCAAGGGATCACTCAATGGAGCATCTAAACCAGGGCCTCCCAAGCCGTTTTGGGGCCATGGACTGGACTGCTAGTAATTATTAAATCTCAATATCAATCAAGCTTTATTACTGACAATATTTGCTAAAGAATGGTGAGCCATTTTTCTCCATCTTTGACATCTTATGCTCGTGTCAAAATGGAAGGAAGGAAATGGTGTCGGTCTGGTACCTGGTATCTCTGGCTCTGGATCCTGGGCAGGGAGAGGATGACCATCTTCCAGGAGAACATCTCCTGGTACAGCTTGTAACGACAGTCCTCGATGGGAGGGTTGAGGTAGATCACCTGGTTGGTAATCCTCAGCTCATGGACCACGTTCTGCAACACAAGACACAGTCACAGTCACAGTCAGTCTGGTACAGGCAGACGGGTGATAGGTCTGACAAGTTTGTAAGACTTTACCAAGTCTCAACAATCTCAATCTTTTTCAATCTGTAAAAAAAGACAATGATTGATTGAGCCTACCTTGATCTTGGGCTCTCCGCCAGGCTTGTGTCCAGCCTGTGGGGCCTCGGTGTCCATGTCCACGTCAGCCCGGTCCTCCATCTGGCCCCGGAGGACCTGGGTCCAGGCCCTCAGACCCGCCTGCAGACGCACCCCCAGGATCCGCTCGATCTGGAAGGAGAGGAGGTTTCACATTCAATCCAAAGAGACTTACAGTTAATTCAGAGCCATAGCTTGTCTTGGTTTTTCGACGGGTAAGGGACTGAGCATGGATCCATTGCCCACCATAGAACCGCAATGGTGCTCACCTCAATGTCCAGCTTGTTGACCCAGATGGGCAGGTTGGAGTAGGAGTGCAGGTTGAGGTCGTCCACGGCCTTCTGGACGCGGTGGAGGATCTCCGAGAAGGTCTTGTTCTCAAACACGCAGGTGTCCAGCGAGCGCACCTCCAGGTCAATCTTCTCCTCGATCAGCAGGAGGTCGTCCACCTGGTGGGAAGAAGCCACAGGGTTGGGAATACGGTTTGGAAAAGGAATGGCAAGCTCTTCAAAAGTAAAAGTAAGTATGCATTGTTCAAGTTAAAGTCAACTCAATTCTTTTATCAAAGCGTTTGTCATGAAACAATGGGAACCAAAAATGTCCAAAATGGATCCACCATTTACTTGATAGTTAAATTACAATAACCAATGTTGAAATTTGAAACCTGAAATCCCTTCCCCCCCAAACCACCAACCTTCTCCTGGAAGTTGAAGACGGTCTCGGCCAGCCGCTGGACGTACGGGTCCAGCTTGTAGGACTCCCAGACCAGCGCGATGCCCTCCGTCACCAGCGCCTGCACCTCCTTCTTCAGGCCGGCCACCAGCAGGGAGATGGAGGAGCGCTCCTCCACCTTCTCACAGGTGCGCTCGTAGGTGCGCACGCTCTCGATCAGGGAGATGGCGAAGGGGTACAGCTGATTGGCCTGGTGTGCCTTGTTGACGATGGCCAGCGGCACGCGGAAGCTGAGCCACTTGAGGTTGCGCACCTCCTTGGACAGCGTGATGATCTCGGGCAGGAAGTTGACCTTGAGCTTCAGCATGTTGCCTGTGCGGCCCCGCGCCCGACTGCTCTCGATGGTGAAGATGCGGCCCGACACGCCCAGGTTGCGCTGCTGGACCTGGAGAGACGCGGGAGAGAGGCATGTGTAATTACGGTGGTTTATTAAACCAGGTTTTACCCGTACAAGGAATTTGGATTGGCAAGTTGCCGCAAGGTATGTGGTATAGTAGGAGTCCTTTAATACAAATATAAAATATAGAGTGTGCAAATGGCAATAAAGTGTGGAGGGATAGTATAGAAAATACAAGTCTATGTAATAATAATAATTGTACAATTATTTTGAAGCAATGCAATTTCACATACCAAAAACGAATGGAGAAAAATATTCAAATCTCCCGTCAGTGTGCTACGGTACCTTGCGCGCCCAGTCATCGAAGATCTCCTGGGTGTTGAGCTTGGCGCGGAAGCTGTCCCCGTCCTGCTTGAGCTTCAGGCCCTCCACGTGGTTCTCCCAGCCCTTGCCCAGCACGTCCTCCACGCGCTTCATGTAGGCTGTCAGCTGCCGGTCGATCTGCTTGGCCCAGATGATGGAGCCGGAGACGGGCGGCAGGTCGCGCACGTGGCTCATCTTGCACGCCTGGCTCTGCGGGTACTGCACCTTGAAACTTGTCGTGCAGCGACTCGATGTCGTCCTTCAGGGTCAAGGTCAAATTTGATTATTGTCATTCATTCATATACACAACAGTATACAAGAACAAAATGGCGTTTCTCACGGACCAAGGTGCGAACACAAAAGAAGAACATATCAAAATACAACATGAGGCAGAGACGGAGACAGACACAAAGACAGACAGAGAGAAACACAGACAGAAAGAGACAGAAAGACAGACAGACAGACAGACACACACACACACACACACACACACACACCCACCCACCTTCACGCGCTGGATCAGCTGCGTCTGGTACTCGCGGATGGCGCCGCGGATGTGTGGCCGCACGAAGAGCGCGTTGAAGCGGGAGAAGATGCGGAACATCTCGTTGGCGTTCTTGGCGGTGCCCAGCTGGTCACGCAGCCGGGCGGTGATGCGCGTTTCCACGCGGTCGATGCGCTCGTCGTAGCGCTTCATGGCCGCCTCCCACGCCTCCACGCCCTCCTTGGAGACGTCCAAGCCGTCCACCTCCTTGACGTTCTCGTATGCCAGGTTCACCTCCTCGATGGCGTTGGCATCGGCCGCGTCGAACAGCACCTCCGCCACCTTGATGTCTTGGGGCTCCACCGTCTCGCCGGGGGCGTGCTGGGGCACAGCGGAGATCTGTGGAACAGACACACACACGGTCCAACCTCAAGCTCAGAATCAACACGTACCAACCAAACTCATAACCAGTTAAGTATAGAAATACTAGCAAGAGAAGGCCAAGCATTTTGTGCCCTGAAACATGCTGCAACTGTAGCTATTGTTTCAAAATTATTATTTCACTTTTTCCATGGCCCGGAAAGTTCCCCATCATGTTCTTACTACAAGATACCGTTTTAGTGTCTGTTTTATTATCATTATCAACAATGATTGGATTCTTTATTTATACAAGCATTTTTTACAGTTCAAAAAAAAAATATTTACTGTATATGCTGGATGTTTGCTCTGCCCTGAGTTTTAATAGGTTTTATTGTGCATGTTAACTGTTTTTAATAAAAACGTGACTAAAGTGTATTAGTAATAATGGTATTATTACCTGAGGTCTGAGGACCCTGACAATGACGGCCCTCAGCTGCTCATGCTGCCTCCTGAAGCGCCGCATGTGATCCAGGCGGGACTGCAGCTTCCTGTGGGCGGGGCTTAGACGCCACACCATCTTGAGGTTCTCCTCGCGCTTCCGCTTCACAATGTCGCGCAGGAGCACCTGCAGCTTCTCGTACTCGTCCTCCCAGGTCTGGAACACCTCGAAGCACGCCACCATCACCTGGACACACAGAGACACAGACAGACACAGACACACACGGGTTAGAATGGAAACTAAATACATGTTGCGCTTCGGATTGGAACATCTATGTAAAAGGCTAAAATATATACAGACATATACCTCTATGAACGTAGTATAAAGCTGGCTTGAAATAATATAAAGTTAAATAAAAGATAAGAACTTTATTCATCCCGAAGAAAATTCTTGTGCCAGAGGTTGCTCAAAAATACCAACATAAGAATAAAAACCACAGAATAATAAATGTAGTGTATAAACTTGGAAGAAAGACATTATAGGCAAGATATATTTAGTACAAAAAAATAAGTACTCTCAAAACCCAACCAAAATACAAATAAAAGTGCAAGTCGAGATGCCATACAGAGCATGGCATCTAGCAGAGCATGTTCTAGCTGTAAAAAACTGTCATGTCAATTAAAAAAGACGCCCACACCCACCTTTTCAAACTCCTCGTAGGCCACGTGCATGAGCTTGCGGGTGCCCAGCACCTTGAGCAGCTGGGAGCTGAGGTCGCGGGAGATGGCCTCCACCAGTCGCAGCGCCCTCTGGATGGGGTACTTAGTGTTGCGGATCTTCTTCAGGTGGGTGAAGATGGCCATCAGTGCCTGGCGGATCTTGTCCAGCTCCGTGGCAGATAGCAGGTCGTTGAGCGGGAAGTCCTTCATCAGGGGGTTGTAGTCGTTCACCGTCTCCACCGCCTGCTTCAGGCCTGTGGACGCGAGGAACGGAAAGGATACGATCTTATCTCGTGACGGTTGTTTCGAACAAGAGTCGGTTCATCATCATGCATGGAATCTGACCGTCAGCACACAGGGAGTTAACATGCGAGGAGGGTTTTTGTCGGCAAGATTTATATTTCGTCTGCTCACACCATCTTAGTTGGATGCTGAATAACGTTTGTGAATTGCAATTTTTCAAAATAGAACATTTATGGGAAAAAGAAAAAGAAAACGAAGCAAATACAATTTTTGAATTAAGACCCAACAATTGTATTTTTTATCTTGTTAAAAGACCCGTACCGGTGTCGGTGTCAAAGCTGACGGTGGCGTGGAAACGTTTGCCGTGCTTCAGGATGTCCAGGGTGAGCAGCACCTCGGGGCTCTCCCTCTTCTCCTGGATGCGGTTCAGGGCGCGCTCCAGGTTCAGCCAGAAACTGATCTCCTGCAGCGCCGTGCCGGACGCCGGGTCGCGGTCCAGCTTAGTCACCTGCGCGGGACAAGGAGAGAAGAATACATGTTTACAATGAACAACATATAAAGCTTCCATTAGGTTTATTCGGTGAATCAATCAATCAATCAATCAATCAATCAATCGCACAAACTCTACACCAAGGCTCTTCAAAAAATTGCTAAATTAGAAAAATATGACCATTACATATGCCGTTTAATTCTCAAAAAGTTAATCTCAAAAGGTAAACAAATGATCTCATATTGCTGCAAAAAAAACAAAATAAATGTCATGCAATGTCTATTCACACAGCCCAACGAGCGAGGAACCACCACCACCAACAACAACACCACCACCAGCTCACCTTCTGAATCTCCCTGATCCAGCGGTTGACGCCGGACTGCAGCTGGTTCAGGAAGGTGGGGTCCTCCACCTTGTCCCCGAAGTCAGTGACCTTGGGCTTCTCGTTGTGCTCGTAGCACTGCTTGGCAATGTTGCTGATGATAGGGTGGATCAGCAGGCTGATCTCGGGGATCTCGATGTTCTGCTGCAGGTGGAGGAGGCCCATCTCCAGCTCGGCGATCTTCTTCTCCACGGAGGGAGCCATTTTGTCCCCATCCCTGGTTGAGTTACATAGAGAATGTGAAGTATTCAATGAAAACTATTAAGCCTATATCAGTATTAGTTATAGGTTGTATTTAGAACTCAAGTAGCTAGAACAATGTTAAATGTATTACAACTACATTGGTGAGCAGAACATAATTCTGCAAGGAGTCATTCATACATAAAAAGTACTGGGACAATTCTAGATTGTTCTGTTGTAGTTACATTAGTCTACAACTAGGGGTAGTATAACTTGCTGAATCATTCTGAGAAACACTGGAAAAGGGCAATGAGAGAGACAGGTAGTGCTGGGAGTTATAGGCTGATACGGCAGTAGAAAAGCAGCAATAGAACTAGCACTGCCTTCACTGTAGCCTGGCCATTGTCAACTGTAGTGGCTGAAATACACGTGTGGAATTACAGACGCCAGCTTCTGCCAATTTCAGAGATGTCACCATGGCAACCCGGAAATCCAATTCTCAGTGTCTCACCTGTCGGCCTTGCCAGACTCCCGGATGTAGGACTTGAAGAACGGAGCGACAGCGTTGCTGATCAAGGAGTGCAGGGTCTCGTAGGGGGAGTCCTCACTCAGGGTGAGCACGCGCACCTGGGTGGAGATGGGCTTGTCCGCGTCGACCACGCCCGCCCTCTTGATGAAGGCCAGGCTGGGTGGGAGAAGGCAAGTTTAGTTACATCATGGTCCCGGTATCAAGGGTATGCACTAATTACATTGGGGAAACCCTTTGGATAAAATGTGAGATCATCGGCTACCTGTTAGACTTGACCCCATAGTGGATATCGATGCTGATGTTGTAAGCGATCGACTCCTTTTCCTCCTCTCCTTCATCGCCAACATCCTCTGTAACAACGGGAGGGACAGACATGATATAAATTGAGACACTGGACCTTGTGAAACCCAACTAGCAAACACATTTAAATGATGGAGGAAGACACAAATATTCATATCCAATAGATTAATGGCATGATGGTTAGACATTATGACTGAACAATATCTTTAAAAAATATATATATATATTGTGAATGATCAACACAATTTTCATTTTCACTGTAAAAAAAAACTATTAAAATCATGATGTGACATTTGTTGGGGTCTGTACCAGACAGACAAACATGTTTTCTTGTATCTGGAGGAAAGAAATGAAGACCATGACATCTCTGCACCACTAGAGCACACATACATGTATATAACATGGTATTAGAAATAAAGTACACACACATTTTAATGGACATTTTTACATTTTAATGTTGCATTTGGCCATTTATTTGTTCGGCCCTATTAGACATGGACAGACATGGACAGGCTATGATTCAGCATTGTAGACTTTTTTTTTTTTATGAGCCAGCACCACACCCTGCCTTGCACGGTGAGGTCATTGGTATGACAATCCACCCTGGATCTGCAGACACTGCACTCTCCCTGCAGTGCTTGACAGAGTCCCAGTTATGTCAAAGGTGCAAAGAAAATAGCGTTTGCCACCACAAACACACCCAGCATCCATCAGCAGTGTGTGTGTGTGTGTGTGTGTGTGTGTGTGTGTGTGTGTGTGTCATGTGAATGAGAGGCTGGACACCACCGATATGAAAGTGAACATTGTCTGGCAGAAGAAGCTCTTTCATCACATGATCCAAGTGCCTGAAGCTGTGGACACCTCGGCCAAATACAGCTATATCTAAAATAGAATAGTCTTTATTGTCTAGATATATAGATATATATATATCCAGTTATCAAGTGTATATAGGCTACCGATGGCCCAAATTGTCCTGCAGTGTTTATTGCAGAATGAACACACCACGCCCAAATGTGTTTTAGACTCCTAAACTATTATAAATACACAATTTCTCCACGTTTAACATGCATTTTTATTGCACAACACAAAATATGAGCCAATATTATCGGACAATAACGCGTGTTTGCCTTTGTGTGCTGTGGCTAAATGGGGCTATATCAGACTGAACCATCCCTGTTTAGTGGAAATATTATATTTTATTGTATTGTATTGCATTTTATTTTATTTTATTTTATTAAGGCCAAACCGACCTTTGAGGCAGCTTCTCTCGACGAGGATGGAGTTGATTTGAGGGTCGGAGAGGAACTTCTTCATCTGCTCCACGGCGCTCTTCTCCTCCAGGGCGGCTTCCAGGCAGGCCGGGGCCTCGCCGCCATCTTCCAGCAGCAGCGGCACCAGCTTGCGGATGTGTTTCTGCAGCACCGAGGTGTCGGCCACCGTCTGGACCGCCGACGACGGCGACACTTCCATGGTGCCGGAGATATCCTCGCCTACGCCTCCTCCGTCGGACATCTTCCCGAGAACGACGACCGTACCGGGAACACAATGTATGGGACACAAGGGCGCTGAGACAATGCGGACTACTGAGGCCAATGACTGAGCGCCGCTGGCTGTCAAAACGCCGCAGAAGACAGGAGCCCCCGTCGGATTTATCGGGCGCAAGGGATTGTGGGATTTGTCGTTTTCAGTGGGAAGCAATTCGATTGAGCGCAGGAGTGCAAGACTACATATCCCGTGCGGCATTTCCACGAGACAGGGTTGGGATGGTTGCATGGTTTACTTGCTGACATCTAGAGGTCAATAATGGTAAGATAAGATAACATAAAATAAGATAAGATAGAACTTTATTAATCCCGAAGGAAAGTCTTGTGCCAGGTTGCAGTACAATATGGAAATCAACAGAATAATACAAATAAACTAACAGTGCTTCTGTCAACCTTATTGTAGAGTCAGACCACCACAAGTTAATTCAACCACAACATCCATGTGACCATGTGTGTCCATGTCATTCTAATAGTAACAGACATTATTGCCTAATTGTTTTTGCTGACTGAATCTTAGCTATATTTTTAGACTTCTCCTAGGACTTAGATTTACTGTAAATGTGCAAATCTGTTATATTACTTTTATTATGCTACTGTTTATTTCTCTTGTTTTATTCTATCGTTATGCAACCTGGCACAAGAACTTCCTTCGGGATCAATAAAGTGCTATCTTATCTTATTATCTTATCATTATTATTAAATTAAATGTGAACATGTTTACATCCAGGCTGAAGCCATGGAACTTTTACTCTTCACATTTTAATTGAATTGAATGTGCAAACCAACTATATTACTGGTTCAATATCAAGGTTTGCGGTAAGAAGATATGGAGATACTGAAACGGACCGCTGGAGAACAGGGCTGTCTTGATAGGGTGCAAAGGGTGCTGTGGTGCTTGATTCTTGTGGTGTTTTGATCAAACTAAAGCATCTTACAGACATTTCATGAAGGCCTCAAGGAACTGTCAACTGGAGGACAAATTGCATAATGAGTCTGTTTTTATTATGATTGGCAATATTTATTGATATCCAGTGTGTCCATGATTGATTGAGATATAGCTTATAAGAGATGGGTGGTGGTGGTGGTAGGGGTGTGTTGCAGCCACAGACTGCTGATTCATGCTCTTCCTTCCAGTAGGAACACCAAAGACATCCTAAATATTCAAATTCTGCCTTCCTTCGATTCGTCTGTCTCTCCTCCACCTCAAGCAGTTTCCTTTCCTCTCAACGGCCAGGAGTCTCTCAACACCCTTCGTCAGAGCTTCTTTCATGGCCAAGTCCAGCCTCAGCTGCTCTGACAGATGAACTACTGCTTTCAACAATTCAGTTTTTTCTGGAGGGGAATACAATGTAAGGTCCCAGAAGGCCCTGTGGCCTTATATGGATATAAAAAAACATACATTTCATATTAAATTCAGGAAATAACCTTACCGGCAACACCTTATCCAGTGTCTTCTTTTGAGTGTATAAAGTCAACACTACTGCCATGTGCCATGAGCCCATCCATGTCAGACAAGTGAAGCCAATTCCTCCTAGGTAAGTATAAGTGTATAGGTAACTAGTTGGGGTTAGTTATTACTGTGACTAAGTTAGTGCTGTGACTAAAGTTATTTGAATCTCAAGTCCAGTGTGCGAGACCCTTTGATAGCAGAAGAGTAATATTCCAAATGCATCCTAATGCCACAAAGGCACATGGACTCACAATACAAAAACAGAATTTGAGATTTGGGGAAGTTTTATTTAAGAAAATATTATAATAGAAAGGAAAATATTTGTCCATAGTTAAAATATATCCATAATATTATACTCAAGTAAACCCATACAAGTTAATATTGCATTACGTATCCATTACCCTGAGCAAACTAGTAAAAAGCAGTCCATAATCCGTTTTTTTATAAAAATGGAACGGAAATACACACGTTGCAACCATTTGCGATGTACACAACGAGAATATGGCTTTCAATCCCCCAACTTTGTACAAAGAGAACCTAGAATCCCAAAAGCCTGAGAAAAATGACCTGTATTATGAAAATAACAAACGATGAAATGAAAATACAAACATCAGAAAGTCATTGGCTAAAATATTTAACTTAAAAACTGTCACTCTAAAAAGCATAAAACAAATATGCGTCAGTGTATTTCATACCCGACAACTGACCTAGTCCTCATATTGTTCTAGGACTTTTCACCTCTGTACACTCCACACGATTCCTAGAGTAGGCTATGCCATGTTGTCCAATCACTAAAAACTATTGATTGATGCCAGTAGACTAATGTCAGACGGTCCATTCGTTGAGGAGTCAGACTGGACCATATCAAATGTTAAAAGAGACCAATATACGTTGCATGCAGTCCCAGTTTTGTGTAAGCTGTTTGGACAAAGGTGAGTCAAAGGTGAATTGCTGAACCCGAGTGGGTCTTGCAATTAAAATGGCCGTGCCAAAAATCACTCTTCATCTGGGAACTTGAACTTGGCATAGACAATGAGCATGACCAGTGACATGACCACGCACATGGAGCCGATGACCAGGTAGGCGATGCCCAGGAACTGGTTCTTTCCACCCATCCAAGATATGTTGCTGAAAACCACCTTCTTGCTCCCTTTGAAGGCCAGCACGGGGTAATCTGGGGTGCAGTGAATTAAGGACTTCAACAATGTTAACACGATCACAATGCAGGAAATTAAGCTGTATGGCGGAACAAAGGAATAACAAATACATTATTATTAAATCATATTCAAAGCATATTAACTACTTTTTGTTAAGGAAATTATTTAAATATGACAACAAACCCATGGGGGCTTGTCAAGTAGAAGAAACGCATGTGTTTTGCAACATGCAAACTATGGACTCTGCGATTCCACTGGTATAGACGTCAGCAGGACTTTGAGATTGTTTCCACTCCTACTGACAAGAATCCCTTGGTTGTTCCCCAATGGAACAACAAGGCTCAAAGTCTTTAGTGTTAGTCTAATTAAAAAGGTCCTGTAGGTAAAAATCATGAATCCATTCAGGGACTACATGTAGAATTTTACAGCACAAATCGCTTTAAATTGCCAGTTTGTGAGCAGGTTGTGGTTGAAGTTAAAAAAAATGAGCTTCCTTGACTATGTTGCGTGGAACAGCTTCTATGATTAGAACTAACATTAGTTTCTGACCGTTATTGTCTCAACCCACAGAGCTCTGAATACACTTAGAGCTCCAGCAGGTTGCAGTTCACCTACCGGCCAAAGGGGTCAGTAACGAGAATAAATCTGTGATTCTTACATATACAGTAGTATCTTTAAATGATGTGCCATGGGCTCATTAGGTGCAAAAGAACCTTCAACTCAAGTAACAATGTGGCAATAAGATTAGATAAGATGGTATTTATAATAACCTTACAATATCCACTATGCAACAAACACGCCGATTGTAGGGCTGACAGTGAAATATGGTTGAAATATGATGTTATCTGGCCTGACTCGTGTATTGTGGGGGGCAAGACTCCGATTACACTGGCAACAGCCAATGCGATTTGAGATCAAGAGCGACCAATGGGATGTGAGGTCAAGAGGAAGAAAATGAGGACGAATTGGGAGATTTGGCAAGTTTTTGGAGGGTGTGGCTACTCGGATAGTTTCCATGTGTGTATCACCCCGCTTGTTCCCAGTCACAGTGTGGACCACCGACCCAAGAGTGATCGGCGAGACCAGTCGTGTAATATGTACTGCCAAAGTTGGCCATACATTTAAAGGTTGCATAGTGTAGATCAGCTCAGTGAGTGGAGATAGATTTGCATGTTTACTCACTTGCTAAACAAAAAGTGGTGCCATGACACCGCCCTAAGAAAAACGAAACCCTGAAACCTTTGGTCATTCCTTTGTGGACGTCGTCATCAGAAAAACAAACTTGACTCCGGCCATATCGGTATCAGTCCCCTTCAGGACAACACCCATTTCAACTAGTCGCCCAAATGCCAATCAATCACAGTAAATGATTTCCATATCTTGTTTGCATGTTGCAAAGCATGTGCACGCGTGTGTCCCAATTCTTTCAGGAACAGCCAGGTCATTGTTTGTCATCATATTCACTTAAACACACACTACATAATGGTGGCAGCAAACTGGTAAAACTGGTCGGGCTTTACTTGT
Organism: Coryphaenoides rupestris; assembly: GCA_002895965.2. Taxonomy (NCBI): domain Eukaryota; kingdom Metazoa; phylum Chordata; class Actinopteri; order Gadiformes; family Macrouridae; genus Coryphaenoides; species Coryphaenoides rupestris. Next base: position 113,277 of record PIJE02000544.1, on the reverse strand, counting down.
GTCTAGCAAACAGTCACAGAGGCGACGCGTGTTGTCTTATGACACAGAGCCCATATGCTCTAATACATAACCGATATGTGGGAATAGAGCTTCACAACACAAACGCTTATCACAATGACTATAGAAATTATGAACTATGCTATTAAAAAGGGGCATGTGGGCATGATTGTGTTTGTATACTCTTATTGATTACCATTATACTCTTCGTACTCTTTTAATGTGTCATTTTCATACTATTTAATCATTTTACTTCCCTGCCCAGGGACTACGGGCGGAAAATAGCAATTTGCTAAAACCTGGTACATTACATCTCTCCTTGTTTTATAAGATCAATGTTCTTTGTACTTTGTACCCTGTTCAAATAAAGGCAGGATGCGATCTACTACGCAACACGCAATATAAAAGTGCTTTTTATGTATGAAAAGGATACTGTAGCGAATTTCCAGGGAGTAATTCCCTGCTGGCAGGCCCTTGGCATAGTCCCCCTCCGTGATGCGTCGATAGAGTTTCCTGAAGTCGGGCAGGGCTGACCTCCTCATCCAAACCAGGAAGTCCTGGTTGATGAAGCCATTGTTGGACGGATCTGTGGGATCGAGCTCGTAGGCGGGCCTGGGCCAAAATAAGGGCTTCACAGTACCTGGATGTACAGTACAGAATTAATTATCTTGTTCATTTCAAATATTATACCGTATTTCACTTTGAATGTGATCTGAATTACACCTCTCACTATATATATATATATATATATATATATAAAATGAAATGGTGATACTACATTTCTGCTCATACTAGATGTTATAGCAATAAATTACACATTTTGAGGAATCATTTTGTACTAAATCCTGAACAATAACCTCACGTGGGGGAAAATCAATGCAACGTAAGCTTAGGAATGTTCTGATATTTGCACTGAACTGAAATGACATTGGAAAGGACTTTTTTTTTACCGTTGAATGCATTTCTAAGAGGAATAACAGATGGGTTGCGGTACTTGATGTTGTAATCCGTCCACCAAGAGATCCCCTTTCCATCAAAAGGAACCTCCACCCTTTTCCCATTGATGAGCTGGTACAGCGTGAACGTGTCTTTTTGAAATAAACATAGAATGAAAGAAAAACTAAATCACACACGAATAAATAACAAATAAAGGAGGCTTGAAACTATTGACCTAGCAATTATGAAGTGGCTGAAATGTGTTCTATTCAAATCACCGTCTTCAGACAAATTTACTTATTGTAAGTCGCGTTGGACCCAAAGCATCTGCCAAATGCAAACATAAATAAATCTGACCGATCTTGATCTACAACTTTCTACACAACGTACTCACCATTGAACATGCTGTTTGCTAATGAGCCACATGGTACAATTGAGATGTTTCTTGCATTGTACTCGTAGGGAGTACAGGATTCACTGGGCTCCTAGAAGAACAAATGGGTCTTTTAATGGAATCATAGATTACTGTGACCAACAATGAGAAATGGAGTTTAGTTCAGCTGGGCTCAAACAAGATATTGGCCCCACAATGCATGACCATGAAAACATTCCCATTTGACTTCTGAATTGTACCTTAAAGTAAGCGAGGTCACCAGTCAGCTGGTTGGCGTCTTTGGAATTGCCATACGTCCTGTAGTTTTGGAAATAGTTGGACAGACCATAATAAAAGAACACCGGCCCCTGTGGTCACAAAACAACATTTTTAACGACATTGGTAAAATTTTTACACAGATGGTAAAACATAATTGCCATCCCCATGTTGTATACCTCAAACAACTTGCTCAGGGAAAAGTCCACAGTGCAATTGCAGTTCTTGACTTTCGGGTCCTTGCACTTGAAGCAAGAGGAGTTGGACTCTACTCCGGTGTAGTCTCTCTGTGGTGCGTGTGAAACGGAGGGAACCCTCAAGGTGTTAGGCATGCATAATTCATCATGTCTTGGTGTTGGTTACAGACACCTTTTGGACAATCGACTCCTCCTGGTTCCAGGTTGACCAGTTGTCTATTTAGCCGTGTGTGTGTGTGTATGTATGTATGTACAGTATGTAATGTAGCCTACCTCCAATACTTGGATGTTCTGGGAAGTGACAAAGAGAGCCACTCCGATTCCGATGAAGGCCACCCCAATCAGTACAAAGCCAGGGATCACAATGCCAGCAGACAGCATGGGCTGCCAGGCTGGCAGGCGCTGCTGGGTGAAGGCAGGTGTTATCAGGCCGATTGGCCGTACTGCTCTCCTCCTTAACCATGATGCCACTGTTTCTGTGGAAATAAACAGACTGTAAAATACATCTAAATAAAATAAATCACATCGGTGGCGGCTTATTCATAATTTCCCACGTCAAGCACACACATGAAGAAAAGCAACTCGGTCATGCTTTAGTTTATTTTCCATCTGAATGATGAGATGAAAGTTACCTGACCGATTAGAAAATTGATAGCATCTACTGTATATACATACGTTAATGATCGACCATCGCTATTTCAGACATGACTTGAAACAGGCTGGTTTGTAGTAAAGTAGTAGAACAATGCGAAAGTAACAAGCCGACTACCCAAAAACACAACTAATGAATAGAAAACTCACACATTCCACACATTTTTTTGAGAAACGTCTATTAAACAATGACTATATATTCAATTGTACTTACAAAAAGTGTGTTTCGGGAGTGGAGAAACAGACGAGTTAGTCAAACATAGTAGAGCTTCGACGGAGCAGACACCCGCCCGCCTGTACCTTCCTGATACTCCTTTACCTGAGAGGCTTCCTGATACACCTTTACCTGTCTGTCGGGTTTAGAGCAGACGTCATCATGTAGCGCGAACACAAACTGATTTGGGATCAGTTTGACATTTTCTTGCGCGGCCACTTTGGGGAAACTTTTGGTTGGGAACATTAATGAACTTTGAACATATCGACATACTTTTATTGAATTTTATGCTATTTATTTATTCATTTGTATTTGTATTTATTTATTTTCTTATTCTATTGATTGATTTATTGATTGATTGATTGATTGATTTATTGATGTATTTGTTGATTTATTGATGTATTGATTGATTGATTTCTTTATTTTGTAATGTGTTTTATTTTTTTGTTTATTTATTTATTATGTTATTTATTATTTTTAGTTGTATTTGCTGTGGATAATTTTACGCATGAACGCATGAATCAAATAAGAATGTAAATACAATATTTGAATATGTAACGACTCCAGTTGTTGGAGTGACGGGGCGTCTGGCCAATCAGCGTGCCCCCGCAGAAGACCCGGTCCCTGTCTCTGTCTCTGTTCAGCCAATCACACGCGACTCCTGCGTCCAGCGGACCCGTAGTGGAAGCTGCCTCTGCTTTGTGTTGACGTTTTCGGGGATCCAAGAGGTAACGATAATGATTCAATTCGTCTTTTCCGTGACAAATAACGCACGAACTAACAGGGCACAGTCTCGCATTTTTTTTGTCAGTATATCCGAGCTCAGATGACGTTTACTTTAAGTCCCGACACCTGCTACTCGAGTCTCATTGTTAGCATGTAGCCAACAACAATGGCTAGCTAACGTGAAAAGTATCGAGAATCGTCCATTAAATTGCCCGTGTAGCGGAAAAAAAACAAAAAACAACGCACGTTGGACTCGATCGGCATGTGTCGTTTAGATATTTTATAAGCGACAATGTGGATTTTTTTGGGGGTGGGGGGTCATATAAGCATATTATATGTGGGACTGAGCTATGCTATGCTATGCTATCCCCCCGGCATGCTAGCTCAACCTGCTGCTACTGCTGCTGCTGCTGCTGCTGCTGGCGCTGGCTCTCTGCACACACCGCACACACACACACAGACAGAGGGGTTAGCATTAGCCGGCTCCTGCGACCTCCTATAGCACACAATGGGTCGCTTCTCCAGAAGGTTATGATGTAGTAATAACACAATATGAGTCAGTATATGAGTCAGTATATGAGTCAGGATATGAGTTAGGGTATGAGTCAGTATAGATTCAGCATATGAGTCAGTATTATTGAGGAGAGTGACTGGACTGGTCATCATAACTGCTCTATGTCTTTCTTTATTTCTTAGTGTTTTGAATGGATATTACCAGGTGCACGGAGAAATGGGTAAAGCAAGGCTATTTGATACCATAGAGCCGTCATGTTCATACAATCATATTTTTCATGCAGCAGTCCAATCAGTGTCACAGCTCCCAGGTCCAAGTCAACTCTAGTGTTGTAGCCCCATTGCAGCAGGTGCTTTCATTTTCACCCAAAGTAAAGAAGCATATAACAAACAGGGTTTCATGTGGATGTTTGTTGTACCATCATTGTTGTTATTGTTATTATTGTTGTTGTTGGCCAAGTATGTTGTCTAGGCACCAGAACATATTTGTCCAAGTATGTCATGATTGCTGTGAATGCATGTATTGTATCGGATTATTGAACGTTACCCAAACATTCAAAAACGCCAAAGCTTTATCGCTGTAAACTAGCAACAGTATTGATTTAGGTCAACATTGCTCATGCTTTCCTTCATTTACATCTCTTTTTTTTTTTTTTACACGTCTGATCATTTGTGATCATTATCTTGGCCACATTCAAGAAGCACTTATTTCACTTCAAAAACTAATTTTGTTTTGAGACATTTATCTCGGCCAGTACTTATGCTGTCCTCCCCTCCCCATCCACCCCAGGAGAGGCCTCCAGCGTCCTCCATGATGTTGTCCAGTAAGAAGTCAGATGCTGGCTCCTCCTCCTCCACCTCCTCATCCTCGACAGGGGTGGCTGGGGCGGAGAGGGCCTCTGGGTCAGATGCCCAGTCTGGGCCTTCCGCCTCAGTCCCCGGACCCGCGGACGTCAAGAAAAAGGAAAGGGCCTCCCCGAGCGGGGAGCCGGGGGGGCCCCCTCTACCCCACCAAACGGGTCCAGGCGGAGTGGACCAGGACTCTGCGGAAGTCCGCAGGACGAGCCGTCGCAAGCGAGCAAAAGTAAACACCTAAGATCTTCGTTGCGTCTATGGCAAGAGAGGGTGACATGTTGCTGGATATGAACCCTTTTTATTTTGTAATGTCTAAATCATATCATTATAGGGCAAAGATTGGAAAGTTTACCATTATTTCAATTATGTGAGTATGTGCGTTCACTTTACACTATACACCTGAAATATATATATCAGCATTTCTGCAGTTGTTGTGTGATGTCCATTGTATACCATATCACATTGTGTTTCCTTGTTGCCATAAAGTGAGCCAAGCAGGGAGCAGTGGTGAACTCCATTAATGTCCTATCTAGATCAGTCAATTGAGTTTCAAAGAAAGAGAGGGTCTCTTTGGCAGTAGCCAACCACTGAGTGACTTTAGGATCACATGTTATGTTACTATGACTGTCTAATAAGTTAACCAACCCCCTTAATGCAAATCACATAACCATGCTATCTTTTCCCCAGTAATCAAACACAGGCGGCTTTTCTTTCCACACACAAAAGACCCAGAGACCACACCCACCCCCAGACACCGCAGAGAGAGAGAGAAGGGACAGCGGCTATAGTAATAACAGATGACACCTCCCTCCCTAGAGAAAGAGACTCCCGGGCCGATGGAAGAGAGCCTGTCACCCCCTCGCACACGCCTGCCCCCGCCTTCCCGCGGACCCCAGAACCAGGTTTTAATGGTGCTTTTATTGTGCCTCTTGTTGCAGGTGGAGTACCGCGAGATGGACGAGAGCCTGGCCAATCTGTCTGAGGACGAATATTACTCTGAGGAGGAGCGCAACGCCAAGGCGGAGAAGGAACGCAAGCAGGTGGTGCCTCCGCCCGCGCCTCCGCCCGAGGAGGAGAACGACAGTGAGCCCGAGGAGCCCTCCGGTGTGTGTCCACGTTCCGCGCTCCGACGACACTCGTGATTGATCGATAATAACTAAAGTCTATTGTCTCCTCCGTGTGTGATTTCCCCGTTTTAAGAGAATCCGAATCAGGAATGTCATCATTAGGGGTGTGAATCTCTCGGTTCGATTTAGATTCTCGGGGTCACGATTCGATTTAAAACTGATTCTCGGTTCGAAATGGATTCTCTTTCAGTACATAGGGGTACTAATTTCAGGCTCTGCTGTGTGCTCAGAAAAGCGGTGTGGCAAATGTGTGGCGTGAAAGCAAAGTTAAAATTGTGTGTAAATGGACAGCCTCTTGCATGAATCGATTATTTAGTTTCGCACACCCCTAGCCATCTTAAAGTCGTACTGTCCGTCGATGACTGCGTTTAACAATGTGGTGGGACGCAATTGGCCGCCTCCAGGTGTGGAGGGAGCCGCCTTCCAGAGCCGCCTCCCCCACGACCGCATGACGTCGCAGGAGGCCGCCTGCTTCCCCGACATCATCAACGGGCCCCAGCAGACGCAGAAGGTCTTCCTGTACATCCGCAACCGCACGGTAAGGGCTCCGCCCCCCACGGCCCACGTTCTCCCCTCCACATTGCTATCGCTTTGAATGCAAGATGCATGCGTGAAGTAGTGAACACATTGTCCATTTCTGTAACACCGGCGTTCTGTCTTGCAGCTCCAGCTGTGGCTCGACAACCCCAAGGTGCAGCTGACGTTCGAGGCCGCCGCACAACAGCTTGAAGCCCCGTACAACAGTAAGTTGGAGTGAAGAATGGTGTTCTTATTTTGGACTGAAATCATGTGCCCAAGAAATGTTGTAACTTTTTTGTTTTCTTTTCATTTGTGATCAGGTGACACGGTGCTGGTCCACAGGATACACAGCTATCTGGAGAGGCATGGCCTTATCAATTTTGGCATTTACAAGAGAGTCAAGCCTTTACCCAGTGAGTCATTTTATCTGCAGATCAGGAATTGAACACAACCCTGAACATTGCAAAATCTTCTAGCATGTAGAGTCTGAACCCTTCCTCCGTTGTATCTCAAGTGGTCTCGGCGCTTTCCTCCCGCAGCTAAAAAGACCGGGAAGGTGATCATTATCGGCGGGGGCGTGTCGGGTCTCGCTGCTGCCAGGCAGCTGCAGAGCTTTGGGATGGACGTGACGGTTCTGGAAGCCAGGGTAGGTCAATAGCCAAGTCAATACGAATTTATGGTGGAGGGGTTTGTGCTCAATGCGACTTGGTGGAGTAAAATGTTTTATGTCCTGCCCCCTCTATAGGACCGTGTTGGGGGCAGAGTTGCCACGTTTAGGAAAGGCAACTATGTGGCGGATCTAGGAGCCATGGTAGTGACAGGACTGGGTAAGAGACCTTCATTCACCCATGGCATTCCTCCTTCTGCAGAATTCCCGTTCGGACGTCTGGCAAATTTTTGAGCAGTGCTGCAGTAACCAATAGCCGTCAGTAGAGGGCGCTGTTGTTTTGCTCAATGAGTAAGCTTCGCAAAGTTAAAACATGTATGTGTGTGTGTGTGTGTGTGTGTGTGTAGGCGGGAACCCCATGGCAGTAATTAGTAAGCAGGTCAACATGGAGTTGGCCAAAATAAAACAGAAGTGTCCTCTGTATGAAGCCAATGGCCAGGCCGTAAGTACAACCAGACATCCCAAATCTAATATACTGTGATTATTATTATTCAACCTTCCCATCCAGTGTTTTTACCTGGCAAACTGAAATCAGAAATGCACAAAAAAATGTCTAATAAATTGCATCAATTGTTTCAAACTTTCAAAGTTGTGATTGTTACCTCCCTTAAGGCTAAAATTGGTATATATATTTAGGGCATTTGGCAGCCACTTTTATCCAAAGCTACTTAGAAAAAGTGCATTTGTTGTAAGAGACAGCTATATATAAATATATATATCCATACGTATATATAATAATAATAATAATAATATATGTATACGTGAGATGGGAAGATTGTGTGATGATTGGTGTGATGGATGCATGTATGCATTATACATTATACACTAACGACTAGGTTGTGCGTGTGTGTGTGCGCGCAGGCGGTCTTTTGTATTTAACAATGTGTGGTTTGTACAGTACATGTAAAATACTCCTTCTCTTTGTACAACCCCAGCTGTTTAGACTGAAGGCTCATTTTTAGACCTGTTTTTGTCTGCCTGGTGAGTTAAACCACCGACACACTAGGACAGCTAAAAGGGCTGGGCCTGCCCCTCTCTGCTTAGGCTAGCGCGCTGCTAACAACCGCTCCAGTCCACCAACATGGAGAGCATTTAGGAGGCCTGGGCTACTACTATTAGCACCAAGGCTAATGCTATTAGATCGGATGTAAACGATGCGTTTGACTCTCATTTCTCGACGGCTGTAAATGGCAAATGGATTGCATTTATATAGCACTTTTAACCAAAGTGTTTTACAGTATTGCCTCACATTCACCAATTCATACAGCGACGGTGGTGTCAACCATGCAAGGTAACAACCAACACGTCAGGAGCAGTTAGGGTTAGGTGGTGTCTTGCTCAGGGACACCTCGACACTTAGCTAGGAGGTGGAGCCTGGGGATCAAACCAGCAACCTTCCTGTTGCCAGACCCACTCTTACCTCCTGAGCTACTGCCGCCCCGTCAGTTGGGGCGGTCGCTGAAGCGGTGGAAAGTGGATTATTTAGATTTGTGCTCAGGGCGTTTCCTTGTGAAGGGTTAGCGCTACCTCAAGCCTCCACATCATGTGGAACTAGTTTAGCTATTGGCAGCAAAAGGGAAAATGAAATGAATGTATTTTTTTTGTACTTTTGTGCAAACCTGTTTAAGGTGAAGTCGTATTTACTTTTTGTTCTCTTTCTCTCTCCCTTCCCTCCCCTCAACACCACCCTTGTTCATCTGTGGGTGAACTGCTTTAGGGTGAACGATGCACAAGTGTATGTATTGGTTTATTTATTTCTATAATACATTCCTTTCCTCGTGTTAATTGTAATTTCAAAGAACCCTTCCGTTTCACCCTTTAACTTCAATTTCTCCATCCATTCACCCTTTGACTTTCATCTCGTGCAACCCATAGTTTCTCATTCGTGTCAAGACAGTTTAGCCCTCGTTAACGGGAACAACTTGAGAATTGACTTTTATTATGTCTATTTTAATGATTTGCGGTCTACTGGGTTTAACTGACATCTTTGTACAATACTAATTGTATTAACAGACATTATCTCAGCATCATTATATTGCTTTTGGGCTGGATTTTCTATTCGGTTGGCATGCAGAGTTGTAACTCTATTTATGGTCTATGTGATTCACTTAGGGAATAGACAAATGAATCTCGCATGAAATGCATGCTTGCTATTATGTGCACTGTGGGAAATCCTATTCATGACATCACAATCTTCCTGATGATCCTGACTCATGATCACTTTAAGGGGAAAAAAAAAAGATGCAAATATTTAAACCGCTCATCATGATATAACAAAATTGTGCCTCATTTAATCACAAGCCATGTTCTTTTTCTTTTTTAGTTCAAGCAATAAAATCTTCCTATTCATACGAAGGCTTGTGAAGTTGTATGACTGTCGTAAACCTCTGGTGGGTTAGATTCCGGCGTGGTTGTCAACGGTGTGTGTGTGTCTCCCCCTCCCCCCCTTCCTCAAGGTGCCCAAGGAGAAGGACGAGATGGTGGAGCAGGAGTTCAACAGGCTCCTGGAGGCCACCTCCTACCTCAGCCACCAGCTGGACTTCAACTTCCTCAACAACAAGCCTGTGTCCCTGGGACAGGCCCTGGAGGTGGTCATCCAGTGAGTAACACACACACGCACACACACACACAACCCAGACACAAGTAGTGTTTGTGACGTGTGTGTGTGTGCGCGTGTGTATGAAGACTGCAGGAAAAACACGTGAAAGACGAGCAGATCGAACACTGGAAGAAGATCGTTAAGTCCCAGGAGGATCTGAAGGAGCTTCTCAACAAGGTGAACTGAGCATGTCTTCAATCGGTCAACAAGTTGCACTTCCATCGGTAGCCTCCGGTAGCCAAGGGCTTATCCCCACCTGAGGGCACCTCACGAAGCCATAATAACCAATTGGACACGTCGTGAAATGGCCACTCTCCCACCTTCCATCAGATGGTGAGCACCAAGGAGCGGGTGAAGGAGCTGCACCAGCAGTACAAGGAGGCCAGCGAGGTGAAGCCGCCCAGGGACATCACGGCAGAGTTCCTGGTCAAGAGCAAACACCGAGACCTCAACGCTCTCTGCAGAGTGAGCCCCCTTCCTCTCCCTCCGTCTGTCTGTCTGTCTCTCATTCCAAACCTATGCGGTATTTCCTGCATCTTTCTCTTTCTCTGTCTGTCTCTCTCTCTTTCGCTCTCGCTCTCGCTCTCTCGCTTGTTCTTGCCCATTTTCTGTCTCTCTGTCTCCGTGTGTCTCTCTCTCTTTCTCTCTCTGTCTCTCTCTGCCTCTTTTTCTCTCTCTGTCTCTGTCTGTCTCTGGCTGTCTCTTTCACAATCGCTCTGTCCCTGCCTCTCTTTCTCTCTCTCTCTCTCTCTCTCTCTCTCTCTCTCTCTCTCTCTCTCTCTGTGTCTTCTATTCTCCCATCACCCGGTTCCAATAGAGCCGGTGTTTATTCATGGATCTAGACTCTGCTGGCTCAGGTCTTGGTACCAGGCTTGACTAATGTAACAGCCAGACACCTTGTCGGGTACATTCGGTGTGGCGTGAAGCCTGCAAATTGCTGCACGCTAGAACAGTGTGTCAAAGCGAATCCGAAATGTGTGCAATTTTGGAAAACGTGTGTGTGTGTGTGTGTGTGCGCGCAGATTGCAGTGGTACACAATAGGTGGCTGGAAAAGTATCAAGCAATTCTCATTTTTCCCCTTGTCATCTTGCAGTTAAAATGTTGCAGTGCAAAAACAAGTAAAAAAATACAGTATTGTTTTCATTCTACACAGCAGTGCGGTGCTGAGGCACGCGTGTTTTATCTATTTCATGGCATATTAATGGGGGCTCACTTGCATGAGTCACAACAATGTCTGCAGGTTTTGCATCGACCTAACACTCATTGTCTGGGATGAGGACGACGAATGGTGAAGGCATTAACATTCTGCAGCCGTACCTCGCTCATAAAAGTGATGCACGTTGGCCAGCGAGGGCAGAGGATGCTTCGCCGAGTCCCTGACCGCGTGCCATTGTAATTCTCTCAAGCACGCCGCCCAGGCCTGTGTTTAAGTGGTTGTAATGCCTCAGCTGTACATGTTATTAGAGCCCGCGTCGGTTTATTTTGGGCCGGAGATACATCTGCTCTCGCATCGGGAGCCTGTGTGTGCGTGTGTTGTGTGTGGTGTGTGTGTGTGTGTGTGTTGTGTGTGTTGTGTGTGGTGTGTGTGTGTGTGTGGTGTGTGTGTGTGTGTGTGTGTGTGTGTGTGTGTGTGGTGTGTGTGTGTGAGAGACACGGTGGATAGAGCTGCTTCAAACACAGCTGGCGTCTGGAGCGGAACGGTCCCCCGTTTCCCGCCTCATCCGATGTCTGAAGACGGCACTTGAAGGCCTCCTCCGATCGGTGGCTGACCCAGCCTGGAGCCAAAGACACACACACACACAGAGCCACCACCGCCTTTTATATATATATATATATATATATATATATATATAACTGTCTGTGTGTACTTTCACATGGGTATAAATGCAAAGTAAATGCAGTTTCACAACGTAGTCAGCAGTTGGACGTGTTTTTCTGCGCTCTGCGGCTTTTCATTATTTTGCCACGTGTTGCCGGTGTGGTCGGGGTCAGGTTTTCGCTGGCCGTAGCGATCGCCAGTGTTGGTCAGTCATTGCTAACTGTGGAGTGGCGGTAGTAGGCGTTGTTGCTCACCACAGTGCGGCCCAGTGTCCGCGGGGGTGGCGGTGGGGGCTTAGTGGTGGCGTTTCTATAGAGGAGTCTTTTTAACACCGCCGTCGCCTGTGGCAGCCGCCTGCCACTGTTGCGGTGAACATCTGAACCGGCTGACTCAGCCCTCGCTCTCTTACTGGCGCGATTGTGCTCTCTGTTCTACCTACCTGTCCCAGAACACTGGAGGGTGTGTTCGACAGACGAACACTCACGTGCGCACACACACAGACACACACACACACACACAAGTCCTAGCATGCCAGGGTAAAATGCTTAAGCAAAGAACAGCCCTTTGCTGGCACAGGATGGAACAGGCTTCCTGCCAAACAAGGCAAGCTGTCTTGACTAAGCCAACCAGGGTTTCATATTAATAGACGGCGGGCGTTGACACCCTGTTTTGGATGCACTGCCGGCCATATTTGCTTACGGTGGAAGTGCACACCGAGTACATCATCTCCAATAACCGGATGATCCTCATTTGTAATGAGGAGGACCACAGTAACCAAACAGCCCGCTGGCCATACAGGCCCAGTCATGGCTGCCTGCTGCTGCTGGTGGTGGTGGTGGTGGTGGTGTGGTGTGGTGTGGTGGGGTTGCTGGTTACAGATCAAAACAGTTTTAGACGGGTGGTGAGACTCCTCACACCGCGTGTGTCTGTCCTCAGGAGTACGATGAGCTGGTGGAGATGCAGGTGAAGCTGGAGGAGAAAATACAGGAGCTGGAGGCCAATCCCCCCAGGTGAGACCTCTATCCCTCCATCATCCATCCATCTATCCCTCCGTCTGTCCAGCAATTTGAGGGAATCCAACACTTCCTGTTGACCTCAGTTTCTAGTTCTAGGGTTCACTTGAATGAAACGGCCTGACAATGAAGTTCTCTCTCTCTCTCTCTCTCTCCCTCCCCCCCCCCCATCTTCTTCCTCTCTCCACCACAGCGACGTCTACTTGTCCTCCAGAGACAGACAGATCTTGGACTGGCACTTTGCCAACCTGGAGTTTGCCAACGCCACGCCCCTTTCTACGTTGTCTCTCAAACACTGGGACCAGGTACACAAAAACATCACCACCATGTCTGCTCATGCAACGCTAATTGCTACACCAAATGCTTTGCTAAATGACAATGTGACGCTAATGGGGATGGGTTGTTTTTTATATGCGATGGCTAAATGCTACCTCTCTTGCTAAATGGTCCTTTGCAGCTATTCCACCGTGCTAACGACCATGGTCATGTGTTTTATTGCAAGGACGATGACTTTGAGTTCACGGGCAGCCATCTGACGGTGAGGAACGGCTATTCCTGTGTGCCCGTGGCGCTGGCCGAGGGCTTGGACATCAAGCTCAACACGGCCGTCAGACAAGTGCGCTACACGGCCTCCGGTAGGTGGCCAAGGATGTGCCTGTTGTCTTCTGGATTATACTGTTGTCATTCTGTTGTTTGTCTCTGCATTACACTGGTAAAGAGGAGTAACCAAACATTTAACACCCACATCTAAACCACAAGGACAACACTGTCTTCATAGTGAAACACTGGGTGCTTCTGACAATGTTCCTGATTGGCTGAAATTGGTTCACTTTGCCGCACCCACCCTCTCCTTGGTCCAAACCATAACCTGTGATTGGCAGCAATTTAGACCAATCAGGAACCGGCAACTAACGCGGCTGTGTCTAACCCCCTGGCCTCTGTCTGTCTCTGGGCTCCAGGCTGCGAGGTGATAGCGGTGAACACGCGCTCCACCACACAGACCTTCATCTACAAGTGCGACGCGGTGCTGTGCACGCTGCCGCTGGGCGTCATGAAGCAGCAGCCCCCCGCCGTGCAGTTCGTACCCCCGCTGCCCGAGTGGAAGACCGCCGCCATCCAGCGCATGGGCTTCGGCAACCTCAACAAGGTGGGTGTGTCTCTGTCTGTCTGTCTGTCTGTCTGTCTGTCTGTCTGTCTGTCTGTCTGTCTCTCTTTCTCTGTCTGTCTGTCTGTCTGTCTGTCTGTCTGTCTGTCTGTCTGTCTGTCTGTCTGTCTGTCTGTCTGTCTGTCTGTCTGAACGACAGCGCCCGTCCCCGTGCCCAGGGTGTCCGAGGCCTGCCGACCGGAGGGTGACACGCGGGTCTTCTGCTCCCTAACCTGCGACCTGCGAGGGCACACACACACACACACACACACACACACACATACACACTCCCTCCCCCCACACCACAACAAGTCACTTCCCCCCCCGGTCTCACTCTCTGTCTGTAAAGAAGAAATCTGATGGAGAGACTGGATGTCTCTGCTCTGCATTAAACTCCAATGACGTTATGATACATTTTAAGACTTGGACACACACACGCGCACACATACACACACACACACACACACACACACACACACACACACACACACACACACACACACACACACACACACACACACACACACACACACACACACACAGACACACACAGCCATATCTTCCATAACAAGATTGAGTTATGCCATCACAACACACGTTTGTATTATATGACGGCAGCATTATAATAGTGCGATTTAAGAGTTTAACTTAAAAAAAAGCAGTACTCCGGTTTAAGAACACTTGATTTTTTGTTTAGATGTTCAGCTGTTCTAGGTTAGGGTCTGGTTACAGAAGAGGATATATTTATACCTTATCGATGGTTCTATGTGTATATATATATCTACACGGATGTATGGCGGCAGAAGATACAGGAGGAGTCACTGGGTTGGAGGCCATCTTCTGTCTGGAAGATACCCTGGACATTGTAATTTGTTTGACTTGTGACTGAACAACATTGCTATGAGAGTGGTAGACTTGTGGTGCCTAAAACCAACTAATCCATTTAGGATGGATAGTAATAGTGAACATAGAACTAAAGATGTTAAAAAAAGAAAGATTTCGTGAATGTTTTTGTTACGAGTTTTGTTTTAATTTTATTGCGATTGTCACCACATACTTTTTTATACATTGTTTTTTGTTAATAAAAGAATTGCATCTCAAGGAGTCTCATATTATTTCGAGTAATAACGAGGGGAGATGAGTAGAGAGGCTGTATCAAACCTCCCTCATCACGGTGGGCCAGGATGTTCCTCAGAGCACACGGTGGGCCCCTGCCTGTTCTCAGGACGAGGGCCCCCCCGGAGGTGGCCCCCACATAACTGAGGTTTCCGACGGTGAACAAGGGGTCGAGATTACGACGGTCATGCCCCTGAGCTGTGGCCTTTCTGAGGCATTGTCTGCCCCCCCCTGCCCTGTTCCCTCTGGTTTCCATGTCTTCTCTGCACAAACTGCTTTCACCCCCTCCTCCCCTAATGCCATGTTTTTCTGGGCTGTGGTTCCTATGGTGACCAGAGGAAGGTTTGGGTCTGGCGGTGGTGGTGGTGGCGGCAGCGGCAGCAGCAGCAGCAGCAGCAGCAGCAGTCCCCGCCAGGGTCTCTGGAGCGAATGGCATGATGGTATTTTCACTTCTCTTGGTAAACCGTAAGTTTGGGGGACAGGCTCTCAACCGTTGATTGATGATGAGACCCATTTTTCATAATAAACCCAGTCCCACATCAACCACGTCGAAGGAGAGCGAGAGAGAGAGAGAGAGAGAGAGAGAGAGAGTGAAGAGAGAGAGAGAGAGAGACTGGGAAAGGGGAAGAGGGAGGCGGTGGATTTTTTCTTTTAAACTGCGTGTCTGAGCAGATCTCGAGCAGCCGTGTGATTCATGGATTCACAGCACAGGTGTGGGGGACGGAATGTACTCATGAATACATTCACACACACACACACACACACACACACACACACACCCCATGCTGGATGCACAATGACATTCATGATCATGAAACCAGGGTTATTGGGTTGTGTGTGCAGTGTGTGTGTGAGAGAGAGGTCGTTTTGGACAGGTTTATAAAATAACGGGTATAAAACAAACCGACACATTTCTCGTTTGTTTGTTCATTGTGTGACACGACAACATGTAAATAAGGTTTGCACCGGGATCACTGCATCGCTAAGCCTACTTCAATATGAATACACATGATTTCACTATTCCTGTTGTGCGCCACATAGCCTGTCGAGACACGACGGCAGAGTTGATTCAAGTCATTTTCACATTTTGAGTTTTTGTGAATTGTTTTTGTTATACGATATCTTTTATTTGGACATTGGACATTCACAAGGGCGTGGACTGATCTTGGACTGATCGCTTTCCTGCTTTGAGGACAGATACATTTATTTTTTATTTTTAAAGAGAATAAATGTACATTGGATTTTGTTGCCAGTGTAGCTATGCTAAGCGTTTACCGGAAATACTTTCGCTGCAATGAAACTCCAGAACTTTGGGAACTTAAGTTTTGCAATATATTATGTCTGATTTTTACAACTGCGGGATGCGATTGTAGTTGCTGACTTGACAGATTTACACTCGGCAGGTGGTAAACCTAACACTGTCTAAGGGCACTTAGCTGACACATATTTCCTCACCTGCCTGTTCCCCGGGGAGGAGACCAGGGGCTGATTCCAGATAAGTGTGTATGTGTGTGTGTGTGTGTGTGTGTGCGTGTGTGTGTGTGTGTGCGCGCAATACTGTTTGAATGATGTGGTGGCAGATTGTGAGCGGTCATTTTTATGT
>PIJE02000544.1:57592-95889 GCA_002895965.2 Coryphaenoides rupestris | reverse complement strand
GCGACTCAGAGATACATGTGTGTGATATCCCAGACAGTTGTGGGCACACACACACACACACACACACACACACACACACACACACGTGTGAAGGGTGTCTGAGACATCACCTGTATGTGTGGTGGGGAGGGGGGGGTATTTAGACTTGTGTTCCCCCTTGTCAGAGTACAACAACGCCATATCTTCCATAACAAGATTGAGTTATGCCATCACAACACACGTTTGTATTATATGACGGCAGCATTATAATAGTGCGATTTAAGAGTTTAACTTAAAAAAAGCAGTACTCCGGTTTAAGAACACTTGATTTTTTGTTTAGATGTTCAGCTGTTCTAGGTTAGGGTCTGGTTACAGAAGAGGATATATTTATACCTTATCGATGGTTCTATGTGTATATATATATATCTACGCGGATGTAATGCGGCAGAAGATACAGGAGGAGTCACTGGGTTGGAGGCCATCTTCTGTCTGGAAGATACCCTGGACATTGTAATTTGTTTGACTTGTGACTGAACAACATTGCTATGAGAGTGGTAGACTTGTGGTGCCTAAAACCAACTAATCCATTTAGGATGGATAGTAATAGTGAACATAGAACTAAAGATGTTAAAAAAAGAAAGATTTCGTGAATGTTTTTGTTACGAGTTTTGTTTTAATTTTATTGCGATTGTCACCACATACTTTTTTATACATTGTTTTTTGTTAATAAAAGAATTGCATCTCAAGGAGTCTCATATTATTTCGAGTAATAACGAGGGGAGATGAGTAGAGAGGCTGTATCAAACCTCCCTCATCACGGTGGGCCAGGATGTTCCTCAGAGCACACGGTGGGCCCCTGCCTGTTCTCAGGACGAGGGCCCCCCCGGAGGTGGCCCCCACATAACTGAGGTTTCCGACGGTGAACAAGGGGTCGAGATTACGACGGTCATGCCCCTGAGCTGTGGCCTTTCTGAGGCATTGTCTGCCCCCCCCTGCCCTGTTCCCTCTGGTTTCCATGTCTTCTCTGCACAAACTGCTTTCACCCCCTCCTCCCCTAATGCCATGTTTTTCTGGGCTGTGGTTCCTATGGTGACCAGAGGAAGGTTTGGGTCTGGCGGCGGTGGTGGTGGCGGCAGCGGGAGCAGCGGCAGCAGCAGCAGCAGCAGCAGTCCCCGCCAGGGTCTCTGGAGCGAATGGCATGATGGTATTTTCACTTCTCTTGGTAAACCGTAAGTTTGGGGGACAGGCTCTCAACCGTTGATTGATGATGAGACCCATTTTTCATAATAAACCCAGTCCCACATCAACCACGTCGAAGGAGAGCGAGAGAGAGAGAGAGAGAGAGAGAGAGAGACTGGGAAAGAGGAAGAGGGAGGCGGTGGATTTTTTCTTTTAAACTGCGTGTCTGAGCAGATCTCGAGCAGCCGTGTGATTCATGGATTCACAGCACAGGTGTGGGGCGGAATGTACTCATGAATACATTCACACACACACACACACACACATACACACACACACACACACACCCCATGCTGGATGCACAATGACATTCATGATCATGAAACCAGGGTTATTGGGTTGTGAGAGAGAGGTCGTTTTGGACAGGTTTATAAAATAACGGGTATAAAACAAACCGACACATTTCTCGTTTGTTTGTTCATTGTGTGACACGACAACATGTGACCCACAAATAATGTAAATAAGGTTTGCACCGGGATCACTGCATGGCTAAGCCTACTTCAATATGAATACACATGATTTCACTATTCCTGTTGTGCGCCACATAACCTGTCGAGACACGACGGCAGAGTTGATTCAAGTCATTTTCACATTTTGAGTTTTTGTGAATTGTTTTTGTTATGCTATGTCTTTTATTTGGACATTGGACATTCACAAGGGCGTGGACTGATCTTGGACTGACGCTGTCCTGCTTTGAGGACAGATACATTTATTTTTTATTTTTAAAGAGAATAAATGTACATTGGATTTTGTTGCCAGTGTAGCTATGCTAAGCGTTTACCGGAAATACTTTCGCTGCAATGAAACTCCAGAACTTTGGGAACTTAAGTTTTGCAATATATTATGTCTGATTTTTACAACTGCGGGATGCGATTGTAGTTGCTGACTTGACAGATTTACACTCGGCAGGTGGTAAACCTAACACTGTCTAAGGGCACTTAGCTGACACATATTTCCTCACCTGCCTGTTCCCCGGGGAGGAGACCAGGGGCTGATTCCAGATAAGTGTGTGTGTGTGTGTGTGTGTGTGTGTGGTGTGTGTGTGTGCGCGCAATACTGTTTGAATAGATCACACCTCTGATCTGGCAGAACTCCCATGTGAACAAGAGTTAGTCTAGACTAGACTCATGTCATAACATTTTGTCTAGACTCAAGTCTAGTGTACTGGAGTGAAGACTATGGTCTTGTCTCATGTAATGGAGTGAAGAGTTAGTCTAGACTCAAGTCTAATGTAATGGAGTGAAGGGTTAGTCTTGTGTCATGTAATGGAGTGAAGGGTTAGGTCTAGACTCAGTCTGTGTACTGGAGTGAACAGTTATCTTGTGTCATGTAATGGAGTGAAGAGCTAGTCGAGACTCAAGTCCAATGTAATGAGTGAAGAGCTCGTTAAGGCGTTGTAGTCTAGAACAGTCTCAGTAGTGAAGTGTAATGGGGGAAGAGTTACGCACTCATGGAGAAGAAATTAACCAAAATTGGAGAGGAAAGTAGATCAAGTCTCATCTAAAGATGAAGAGTGTCTACTAGGTGGTTAGACAAGAGCTCAGTCGAGACTCAAGTAAATGTAACGGAGTGAAGGTAAGTCCCGTCTCTAAGGTCGAATCAGATTCTAGAATCAAGTATCGATGGTAGTGAAGAGTTAATCTGAACTCATGTAATGGGAGTGAAGAGTTAGTCTACACTCAAGTCTCATGTAAAGGAGTGAAGAGTTAGTCTGCTAGGCTCGTGTAATGGAGTGAAGAGTTAGTCTAGACTCAAGTCTAATGTAACGGAGTGAAGAGTTCATCTCGCCTCCTCAGAAGCCACTAATATCAAATAGCAACCTCCTCAATGGTTTTTAACAAGATGTCCCATTGGAGGTCAGTCAGACTGAGAAATCGTTCTTCCCCACATTTTATGCTCCCCGGTTGCATAGTTGAGTGACCGAGACACCCGAGCCTCTGGACCAAGAAGGTCCAGACGGGCTCCGCACCGTCAGGCAACGACAAGAACCTAAAGAGTTCACAGCCGGTTAGACCTCACAAGGAGGAGACACTGTCCCCACACACACAGACAGAGACACAGACACACACACACACACACACACACACTTACTCCTTTCTTGAATATAGCACTCATTTAGAAAACATTTTATTTGCCAAATTGCAATGCCATCCCTGCATATTATAAACCCTGTCAATAAGGTTGACAAGGAACTGTCTGTAAGTCAGACATTTTATATAGACTAGACTCGAGTGCCGTTGAAAGCCATGTGACTCTGGTTTGTTGAAATGTGGGTGTGGCTTAAACAGAACAAATGCACCTTTTAGCACTCAAGCATAAGCATGCATGCAGCCTCACCCTTCAGGGTTATGCGTCCTGCGAATAACTTTTTAAAGGATTCAAATCTGTGAACCGTCCCACTGTTCCTTTAAGAGGTGCGACATGTGAAGTCCCCAGGCTCCTGTGTGTGTGTGTGTGTGTGTGTGTGTGTGTTTTTTTAACGATAGTCTCGTTCCGATCTCGGTGTTTTCTGGTCTGTGGATGCCATAACGGGGGGCAGGTCTACTGATTGAGGTAGGCCTGCTAAAAGGAGGCATCTCCCGTCGGTCAGGAATAGCCCTGCCGGTCACAGCGAGGCGTGGAGAGCCGTTTACGAGAAAGGCGTGTCCGCTGACGGAGCATTCCAGCAGCAGGGCCTGTGGTTTTCCCTTCCTCACACCTGAACGACCTCATGGGTCTGCCAACCTGCTTATCGTGCGCGCCGTCAGTAGCTTTTTATTCTCTTTAAACAACCCTGCAGTGTTGAGACCACACACACACACACACACTTATATTCGGTATGTGTGGGGTCCACCCGTTTATTAAGTCACTTGGATAAAGGGTGGTCCCTTTCCAGTTGTTAGGGCCGCACACATAAACACAATTATCACTTCAAATTTAAAGGGGCCCTCTTGAACCACCAGGTGTGAGTGTGATTAGCCATGACAAGGCGTTGTCATGTGACTAAAATTGTCATTGTGCAGAGTTCAGAGGTCACCTGGACTCTGCACAAGCCCCCCCGTCCCCCCCCCCCCATCTCTTCTGGGAACCCTCACACTAACTTGTGTGTTTGTACACCTTGGCCTATACAGTGGAAACCGCTTATAGTGATCACACGTCTGTCCGGGGTCGAATTCATCAAGATCAGCGGATGATTAACAGGATGTATTTTCTTTTTTCTTCAGTCGTCATGTAGATTATCATCTAATTTATATTTAGACGAATCTACACTGACATTTCATTGGCTCAACGTGTGTGGATTAGTCATGAGACAAAACCACGTTGTCTCATTGGCCAAAATAAGCACAATGTGCAGTACCCGCTGGATCAGGTTGGGGCCAGCAGAGAGCAGACACACACACACACTTGAATACACTAAAGCTGACTATCCTTGTGGGACAGAAAATCACTCACACACGCACACACACACACACACACACACACACACACACACACACACACACACACACACACACACACACACACACACACAACCAACACACACACACACACACACACACACACACACCACACACACACACACACACACCACACACACACACACACAAAACAGAAAATCCAACGTTACACGGGGGGGTTGCGTTTTACAAACATGTTGGCTTTTATTTTTTTATTGGAATACATAAGTCTGCTGTACATATAGCCTGTTGGCGGGAGCGTTTGACAGAGCCACATGCAGCGTGTCAGCCATGGTAAGGTTAAAACATGCACAACGTATTTAATGTAAAACAGGGAAACAGCATCGCCCCTCCCCACCCCCCACCCCCCCACACCCACCCCCTCCCCACCAGTCAGGGTCTTGAAACCTTCCTATCTCAATACATACGTGTGTGTGTGTGTGTGTGTGTGTGTGTGTGTGTGGTGTGTGTGTGTGTGTGTGTGTGTGTGTGTGTCCACTCCCCCCTCGACACTCTTCCATTCAGAATGATAGTGTTCAGCATGTGTATGTGTGTGTGTGTGTGTGTGTGTGTGTGTGTGTGTGTGTGTGTGTGTCTTGTATTGCCATCTCAGAGAAAGGGCATCCAGTTTTATCAGAGGATAATCCTATAGAGTTATTGTGTGTGTGTGTGTAAGTGTTGTTGTGTCTTAAGGCCTTCCACACGTCTTTCTTTGGCAGCGCTTAACCAAGGCACTGTACACACACACACACACACACATCTAGAACAATCATCACAAATGTGCTCCCACCCCCACCCCCACCCCCCCTGTGTTACTCTCTCTCTCTCTTTCCCACACTATCCCCCTTGCTCGTTCGCCCCTGGCGTGCTGCGGTCCCCTTATATCATAACATGGGTTCACGAGAAATGTTTTGCATTAAAACAAAGAACAAGATAATACAAGGAACACGTACTCTCCAGGAGTGCAATGACAACGGAAAAAAGAAATGCATTATCTCACAAAAAAAATATTCTTAAAATCAAAGAGGAAATATAGCAAATATATTTCATTAATAAGGCCCACTTTACAAAATTACAAGGTTTTCCTTAAATAAAATCTATCCCATACATCTTCCAAAATAGGACATCTTTTGTTTAGCAAAGAAAACAAAACATCATACGTCAGAAAATAACGAGAGTTTCTCCTTTTAATTCAGTAAAAATACGCTTAAGAGAAGGAGGAGGAGGGGGGGGGGGGGATCTTTCCGGAAAGAAAACACTGGCACGCCTGCGTCTGTAAACTAGGAATACTGTGGAATGATTTTGGCACGATTTTAAAGAGAAGCCCGAGACATTAGCGCAACAGCAGAGTGCCGCTCCTAAGAAACAAAAAGGTTTTTTACGAAGAGACATTCCCAGAGTTCATGCAATTCCTTTTCTCGCTATACTATAAAAATTAAAAAAGGCGATGTTGTCGCCTTAAATGTTATCTTTACTCCTTAAGAATTCCAGCTTGGCCCGGGTGCAAAATCATGGTCACTCGCATTCAGTACATTCAGCATAGGAATAAGAAGGGAAGTAGGCCGGGAGTAGGCCTGCAAATCTGAAACAGAAAAGGTTGAGAGGGGACTAAGGAAGGGCAGGGGGGGTGGTGGTGGGGCTTACTTGCTGGAGGTCTTAAAGTTAAGTGCTGGCTAAGTGCTGGCTTACGGCCCTACACCCCGCCACCATGACACCATGAGCGAGGCTTTTTACAATGAGCGACTTTGAGGGCAACTCACAGCTCAGAACCTGAAAGCTGCTTCCGCCCGCCTCGCTCCTTCCCCTCCCAGCGCCGCTAAGCACATTCGAGGCGACTCGGTTTCAAACAAAAACGCAGGCCGGATCAAAACAATGGCCTGTAAATAACGGATGTTTATCCATACGCTCCCAGATTTCCACACAGGATCAGGAGTTAACCATTTCATCGGCCCGAAAAAAAGAACCGCTTGGTTTGTTCCCTCGCTTCCATTTTCAACGCTGGTCCTTTACCTTCAAGATTAACGTCCCCATTAGCAGCTCTGTTCACATTAATTCTCAGCAGTGAGCAGTGTTTCGCAAGAACAACACAAGTTAGGGACAGCGGGAGCACATTCCTAAAGCAGCAGCCGGCTGCTTCTCTCGACGCTCCCGCCGAACGGAGAACTTCCCTCACCCTGATGATCGATACTTGTCAACGTTCGGGACGTCCCCGTTTGCCGCTACGCGATGGAAAACTATGGATGGGATGGGATGGATGTGTTAATAGTCAGGATGGAATACAGCTTAGCGTTCAGGCTCAATCCCATTGAGACCTGAAGTCATTCCCGGGTCACCCTCTTATCTTCCCCGGCACGCGGTTCCCCGTGGGGGGTATGGCTGGTATGACGGTAGCCGGTAGTCGGACGGTACGGTTCTTTGGGCCTGGACTAGTCCTGAACGGTGAATGTGCAGCAGAACACGGCAGTGGATGGCCTTTCGGCTTTCCTTGACCAAAAAAAACAACCCTGCATTCTTTTGAAGACCCCTCTGCTGGAGGTAACCCCACCCCACCACACCCTGCTACGCCGTCGTAAAAACCTGCCGCTTCCTACAGCTGGCCTCTTCCTGGGCCCCTCCGTCTCCGAGTAAAGACTCCCTTCTGAGGTATGAAGAGGAGGGCGGGAGCATTAAGACATATCCTGTGGGGGGGGGGGGAGGAGACGAAAGCGCAGGGCTGGTGGTGGTGAGGACGTCGTGGGGTGCACCTGAACAAGAAGAGAGGGTTCTGAGAAGGGACCTAGCATGGCCTAAATCGGGCTAAAGCTTCTGCATCCGTGTACCACTACTACCACCTAAGGAACGAGACACCGACAGACCCATATCACACACACACACACACACACACACACACACAAAGTCAGAAACGCATACACACCCTTTAGGCCTCCGGGGCGGCCAATTCCACCGCCACACAATTCCACCTTTGCCGACATGTCAACAACAACACCCGACAGTTCACCTCACGCATTCTAAGCGGTCGGTACAAGACACGGGATATCTTTCTGCACGTCTAATCTGCCTCGAGGGGACATCACTGTCAAGCAGTCTTCCTTTCACTCTCCTTCAAAAAGGAAGAGGAAAAAACCCCCAAAACAAGACAGGATTAAATGCAGCCTTGACCTCTGACCTTCCCTGCTACCCGGGGGGGGGGCAGTCTGTCACTTTCTCTCGGAACCCCCCCAGCCCACCCTCCCTGCAGACTGCGTGTTCACCGTCTGGACCGAGAAGCAAAAGTATTCCTTCTGGAGAACAGACGGGAATATAGATTAGAGAGCATAAGGGATGGTGGAAATGATAGATGGAGCAGTGGAAGCCTCGCTCATTCAAAAGTACAGAGGACAGAAAGGCTGGGGGTGAGTGGGGGGGTTCATGTAAATAAATAAATGAATGAACGAATGAATGAACGAATGAATGAATGAATTTATGAATTGGGAGAGGTGGAGGGTACCAGAGACTCGAGTTGAAAGGAGAAGGCGGCCACCAGCTCCCACCGGCCCAGAGCTCTTGACACTGTGGCTGTTCTGAATTTGCCGTTCACATAACTCCACACATCTCCACAGACACGGCGACCGGCTACAAAGCAACCTTCTTAAAACAAGTCAAAAGTGAGGCGCCGTCTACATTCGTTTTTTAAGGGAATGTTTTATTAGTTTGGAATTTTTTGTTGTTAAGTTTGGCTTTAAATACAATACTCAGGGGTAGGGGGGTGGGGGTCTGTGTGTGTGGGGGGGGGGGAATTCTCGACACTTGGATCCAAAACTGCTCAAATAATAAATAATAAAAGAGTATTAATTACAATAATCACACCCTTCAAGCCTTTTCAACATTCATGTCATACTATACAGCAAGTCGTGGACTTCAACACAACTGATATAACACAGTATACTGGCTGAGACCCTGCTTGAGAGTCCACTAGTTGAAACTCAAGGCACTAATCTGTTGTTAAAGAGGAGAAGGAGGAGGCGTCAATGACAAAGCTTGAGAAATTGGTGACAGAATAGAAAATAGGTTCATTGTTAAGTAGAACTTAACTCGTTTGGCTTTTAACATAAATCAGTCAATTAAAACAATGACTTATTACTAAATGAGTCATCGCCCTCGTTCATGGTTGGTCGGATGAATTGGGTGGAATTCGGATTGATCGATTGATTGACGTCTCTGACTGTGTGGCGGCTAGAAATGTGATAAAAAAAAAAGGTCTGAAAACAAGTGTGTGTGTGTGTGTGTGTGTCAAAATCGGAAAATCTACGACAGGACAAAAAGATGGATCCGGTGCCTCCTACCCTACAGGCTCACAATTGCTTTTGTGTCCCATACAACGTGGAGGCAGCGGACGACGTGAGGGGATGCTTGGTTAGGTAGCATAGGTGCCAATTTGGCCTCCACAAAGTCATGCCACCAAGCAATAAGTCGTGAACCAGATGCATCTCAGAAGAACAACGCAGACCATGTAAGGGTTTCCCGTCAAGAGATGAACGTTTGTATTGATTGCTTCCCCGTGTACTTTGTCTGTTGCATGTCTAAAAACTAGCAGATAATGTTGTCGCCTACAGAGACCGGGTTGGACAGCGCTGGACAAATACAAGCACCACCCGTCACATGGCGGTTCAGCTCAATAATATCCTTTATGTTTACCACAAAATACTTTGACATACGGTTTCATCCTCCATTTTGTTTTTCGATGGCACCCCCAATGGTTACTAGGTCTCTGGCCGAATTGTAGTGAGAGGACAGTTATGTGTCCGTAACACATCAAACACAACCGAAAGTTCAATTCCGTAACAAAATAATACAGCTCTATTAGATATACATATATATATATATATATATATATACGTATATACATATATATACTTTTTGTTTTAAAGGAGAAAAGTTGAGAGACGATTCGCACGGCGAACCCAGTCGCATGTTGAGCTGGACTGACAGTTTGTCGTGTCATGGCGGGAGGTTGGCAGAGCGAGAGAGGCCGACTCCTCCCCAAAGGTCTCTGGAGGCGGGAGCGGGGGCGTGGCTGAGGCGTGGCTGGGGGCGGGGTCTATTCACAGCATGACGTGGTGTGATACGCAGCCCAGCCTCGCCAGGCTCGGTTTGCTGCTGCTGCTGGTGGTGGTAACGCCTGGTACGTCCAACACTCCCCTTCCAGAAAGATCCACCGTGCGTGCGTTCGTTCGTTCGTTTTGCTTCCATCTCGTATCGCAGGGAGGAGGTGCAGACGAAGACCGACATGAAGCAAAGCACCATGGGTAGTGTAGTGTAGTGTGGTGAGACAATGAAGTCCGTCCCCTCATACAAAAATACACATTGCATTCCGCTGTGGAATAACAGCAAATTGTTCTGATTTGAGGAAGGAACAGGAATGGCCAAACAACAGGAAGCGAATTACCGGGAAAAAAAAATATTCCAAATATCCTGTAAAAACAACATGAAGCCGGCGTAATGGTAAAATGACAGCCACAGGAAGAAGAATATCGCGAATATCCTCTACAATGATGCAAGGTGGACCCTTTAGAAACAAGGAGAGAGTGCATTCCCAGACATACTTCTCCAATCTGCTCCTAATTTAGGAACATGCTCGACTTCCGGAACATGCAGACACACACCGTATATTCTCCATAAATAGTCCCCGACAGATATATGCAGCATTAGGTAATGTCACGCACGCACACACACACACACACACACAGAGGGGTTTAAAATATACTGCTATGGTTGCGAGGAGCGATGCGTGTGTGTTGGATGCGCGTGTGTTGGATGCGTGTGTGTTGTTTTTGTCTGTTTGGCCATGCGTTTGCGTGTGTGCACTGCATGTGTGTCGGCGTGTTCCATTTAAAAAAAACAACACAAACAACAACAACAACGACGACGACGACGATGAAGAAAAGGTGTGATAATATCGTGATACACGTTTGTGTTCAGAGTAGATGTCAGTAAGTCGCTCCCTGTTCCGTTTTTTGGTCACATTCAGGGTGGGTCTCGTGGAAGGGGTTACAGCTGCAAGTTGTCTTTTTCTCCGTTTTTCTTCCGGGGATAATATTAGCATCAGACAGACGGACAGCGGGTGGTGGTGGTAGGGTGGTGGTAGGGTGGTGGCGTGGTGGGTGGGCGATAGGGTGCATGACACACTTCCGAAACGCTGTAAAAGTCCATCAATGTCACTGGTGCTGGTCCCCCCCCCCCCTCACAAACACTTCCTCTCCAACCGCTCACCATCACCACGTCCACCACCACCACCACCACCACCAGCATCACCACCACCATCACCATCATCATCATCATCATGTCCTGTTGGGCCCCCAGCACAGCCGCAGCCTCTCCCTTGTCGATTCAACAGCAGCAGCAGCAGTAGTGGCGGCGGCGGCGGCAGATGTAGCAGACGTAGCAGATGTAGCGCAGCGGTGACGATGGTGGCGGCGGCGGCGCGGCGGCGGCGGCTACACGTGTAATACATCCGACAGAGGGAAGCAGAAGAGGATACGCAGGCTGGCCGGTTGAAGGCTAGGCCCCTCCAAACACCACCCACCACCACCACCACCACCACCACCACCACCATGTCCATTCTCCTCCACCCCCCACCCCCCTCTCTGACATACAGCCACCGAAAACACACAGTGTGCCGTTAACGCCTCCCCCGAGAGCCATGGATGGTTTCCGGATAGAAAAAGGAAATGGGGGTGGGGGTGGGTGAGAGGGAATGGGAGGTGGGGTGGGGGGGATTCTGGTAGAGTCTGAGTTCATGCGTACGCTCCACCAGGGTCAGGGTCGGAATCAGCAGTCTGTGGTGCTACAATGGTGGTGGACTACCGCTACCACTGTGTCCCAGTTCTGTATTCCTTGTGGCAGTAGCAGGAGCAGCAGATGTGGTGAGGGGAGGCCTGTGGTGGTGGTGGTGGTGGTGGTGGTGGTGGTGGTGGAGGAGGAGGAGGAGGAGGAGGTAGCCATGACGGTCTGCTGGGGGGGCTCTCCTGTAGCGGTTGAGAGATTAGAGTGCTGTGTGAAAGAAAAACACAAGAAAACGTTTGCGTTTGGAAAATGGCGTCACAAATCTCCTTCACGCCTTGCAGTGTTGTGGGTAGAAAATGCACCGATCGTCTTTCGGTGGAGATTTATTCGGACGAACGCCGTGTTTTCACACAAAGGCCGAAGAGCGGGTTGCTCATGGGAACATCGGCAGTGCATGTGCGTGCCTCAGATGTACTTAAGCCAGGACAAATCGAGTTGACCGGTAGTTTAATTACCGAAGAAGTAATTAAACTCACTTTCCACTTAATTAGAGATCTGAGTTAGTTTGCTCATGTTAGTTAGTTTGCTCCAAAAAAAAAAAGTTACATCCCAAATGATGACCAATTTACATTAATTTCCTTCGGGATTAATAACGTTTTATCTTCTCTTCTCTTATCTTAATGATGGGTACACTTTCCACAGAAAGGGAGAGAGAGAGCGAAGCGAGGGGCGAGAGACATTAGAGAATAAGTCTCTGACACAGAAACACACAGAAATACAGACAGGCAGAAAGAAAGAGAGTCAGACAGACAGGAAGTCTTCCTACCTGGTCTCCGTGGCGTGACGGTCCTCTCCAGACCCATCACATGGTCTAGTGGCGCTGGTCGGCCTGGCGCTCGCGGTTCCAGGGACGGCTCCCCGCCCCGCCCCTCCCTTCCGCCCGGTCGACTGACGCCTGACCCCGGCTGGACCACGCCTCTCCTCTGGGGGAGCTGAGACCCGCCGTCTTGTGGCCCCGGTCGTAGGAGCTGCCCAGGTGGGGGCCGTCACCGGCGGGGGGCTGGCGCCTCCACGCGGCCGGGCTGCGGCGGGGGTCCGGGATGGGCTCCGGAGTGAGCTCAGCAGCCTAGAAAACAGAACCGAGAAAAAAGGTCTTCGTGAGGCGCCAGGAGGGGTTCCCCGTGACGCCTCAACGTACTTTCCATGCGTCCAGCATCTTGCTGCTTTTCCACCATTATTACAAGATAGCGAATAAGTAATAACTAGCTGCTTGGTTCTTCCCAAACTTTGGGACTTGAACGTCTTTTGCGGAACTTCAGATTGCATAATTGACACCCCCTTGACACCTCCTATTGCGCGTGTTGTCTTGTGGCATCTCCAGTTGTTCAGTAAACTGGGATTTACACATCATTCGTGACAGAAAGCGAAAGAGCGCTAAGATGGTGTTACTTCACTGGATTTTCCCCCCGCAACATTCTGTTGTTTAACACAAGAGCCCAATTTGCCCTGGTAGCGTAGGCCTTTGTCTGAAATTAGAAGCATGCCGTTCGCGTGAACTCGTGAGTGACAAGGAAAACTCGTGCCACGTGTATTTCTGCCGGAGGAAAACAATTCTCGACCCCAAAAAAAAAAAAACCCTTAAGAGATTTATAAGTTGGTGGGTCTTCCCAGTTAAAAAAGCAAGATTTTGGGGAGGCTGAAACGGCACGTCCCCTCAAGTAACCTCAGTGACCCGGGCTGCGCGGGGAGAAGGGAGAGTTCGATGACGAGGCAGTTCCCTAAAAAACGCACAGAAGCAGCACTCCGCTCCTGTAATTTCAGCTGCTTTAAAACGCACCATAATTAGTGACAGTTGGTGGGTAGGGGTTGGCCTCTGATGTCAGTTTTAGAACGCATTCTTGCTAATTGGCTCTAATGGAGCACTGCTGCTGGACTGCCTCGCTCGCTCTCTCTCTCTCCCGGGGCAGCAGACAGGAAATCCAGTCAGCACGGCGACGGTGCCAAGTGGGCGTGGCCAGTTGGGTCACTTCCTGTTTCAGGGGAAGGAAACGGCGCGGGGATTTTTTCCCTTCTATGGTAAGGAACCGCTGCTGCCTGCCTGCAGTTTTTTGGGGTCTGCGGGGCTGAACGGCAGGATTGTAATGCAAGGTTTGTTGCTACAGGGATGCTGATCTTGGCCAGTGCCTCTCTCAGCATTAGCGTCTGTACGGGCTAGCTTGAATATTCAGGGCAACTGTTCAATCTGTTAAGAATTAAAAAAAATATAAAACCCCACAAAGACTTGCTCAAAAGCTTAAAAGTCATTAAGCAGGCATTAACCATGTGTTGCTGTCCAGCCCTGAAGGCTAACCGTCATGCCAACAGAGGTTCGGCACAGGTAGTTTTCCACAAGATTCGCTGTCTACATTTTATTGAACCTTAACCGGGCAAATGATTGAGCGAGAGAAACATCGGGTTGTAATATATCGGGTTGGGTAATAACAACACGCAGAATGAAGAAATCTACTCAGAGAGCACGGCTTTGGCTTAAAATAAATAAAGTAATCCCTTTTTATGTTTATTTAGTCATAAAATATAAATCCAGCTTCCCAATTAGTGAAACGTTTCTGCGTGTAAAATAACATTTAGACATAATTGGCAAATCGCGTGGAACGTGGGGATGAGGGCTTGCACGTTAACAGAAGAACGGCAGTGGGTTTGGAGAAGTGGGATGTTATATACGACTAATATACCAACGCTGGATGGATTTGAACTGGGCAACGTTGAAAAATAACTGAGAAATCATTACTCGATTACTAATAGGATTCTGTGCTCTGGAACAGGCTCGGTTTTGAATGTACTGTAATGTAATGTGACCTCGCGAATGGCAAATGATTTTTCTAAGCACATCCAAAGTGATGAATGACGGCTTTAAAAGAACATTTCATTGGCTTCACTCGTCACTTGGTTTCCAAAGCCGTTCACATGGCCGCGCAGAAACGGTCTCAATGTCCATCGCCCACTCGTTCGTACAATTCTCCAATAAAAGATTTGTCGCAGGTCATTCGCTGCTCCAACCTCCTCCTCCTCCTCCTCCTCCTACAATACCCATCCGATAGACCCATTCCTGCTGCGGCTGTTTTTCCACCCTTTAAACTTCCCACTCACTCGGGGTTATGTCGGGCTAAGCGGTGAAACCAAAGCGCAGCGCTAAGCCCCATAGCTTCACCTTGCTGCTGCTGCCGCCGCCGCAGACAAGAAAAGAAAAGAAAAGAGAGAAAAGGATGTTTTGGGTTCCCGCTCATCGCCCGGACCGGCTCCGCGTGTCTGGGCCAAGCATAAGTTCACAGCCCATTCGTGTTGAGAAGCAAAAAGTTTTAACGGTTTCTCAAACAACCCCCTCCCCTCACCCCTCCCCCGACGGGGTGCAGGCCAGCGCTGGGAAGGAAACGCCACAATGCTGTTCTGTTCCGCGCCGGGAGGTGGAGGAGAGAGACCAGCCGGCCATAAAGCACGTAGCCGGACCCCTGCCAGTCCTACCTTCACACTGGACGCTGTGTGTAGTGGTGTGTGTGTGTGTGTGTGTGTGTGTGTGTGTGTGTGTGTGTGTGTGTGTGTGTGAGTGTGTGTGTGTGGGACAATATCCGGCATGCTCTTTTCTCCCCCCCCAACCCACCAAACCCACACTGCCACGGTGTGTGATTATCTCGAGCATTAAGCGTGGCGGGCGGGAGGGGGAAGAACAGCGGTCGGGGGGGGGGTGTTTGACTTCCGGTCCCAAAGGTTCCGAGTTCAAAACCTCAATGTCTACCATTGAGTGAGTTTCCCGGTGACTCGCTTTGGATGGAACGTGACTGTGAAGGGACTAAACATTAACTCAAGCACTCTCTCCTTTAATGATAGTAAGATTTGACTATGACCTCTCAGGAGATAGAGAACTGGCCAGCACGCCCCCATGAAGGCTCCAAGGAATGACAAATGCCAAATCATTAATGCATGAGGGCCAATAAGCTCACATTGTACGTACAGTGGCTTTATGGTACTTTATGGTACCCACAGGCATTGGGTGTTGTCTTCTACTAATCACTATTGACTTATACTGTGCCTTTCTGGGCTTACTTCATTTCAGGCTACCCTGATGTAAATCGCTCGCATTCACCAGTCAGCATTGGCCAACTTTTGTCCAAAACACTTACTATTATAACTTATATGTGGGAAAATAAGAAAAGAGTTCTCCGTCGTTTATTGTTTGGACTCTGTACAGGAGCCGGAGGGATAGCGAGCGTAGACCACAGGAAATGTGTATTGACAGGAGCAAAGATCAGACATGACGGGCCTCTCTGAAGCCATCAAATCAAATCATGCTTGCGTTGCAGACCGAGGATCAATCCAAGCCTGTTCAGAATCGATCGGGACGAAAGGGAGACGCGGACAGCCGACGTAACCTCATGTGGTTATCGGTTCCTCGCTCATCTGCTCGGGTTTAATAATGTAAAATCAGTGGTCGTAACCTTTGCCCCGCCATGATCACATAGTCATCTCAACACATTCCGTATCCAAAAGCACAGCGCAATAACAGTTACTCTTACTTATGTAAGACATCGCGATTCAAGCCACTGAAATATATTAAAAATCGCGAAACCACCAGATTTCAGAATGGGGTTCCAAGATGAGGTTTGGAGGAAGAAGAAGAAGAAGAAGAAGAAGAAGAAAAAAAAAAGGAAAAAGCCGGTTTCTGTAGTGGAACTCTTTTCACTGAAGCGTTCTTTGATTATTATGTCTGTTCGATGGAGCGGCTAGTTTCTAAGTCTCTGAGGTTTGTAAGGCAGCCGTGTTCTTCGGCCGTACTGCAGCCTACAATGTTCCCGGTAATCAAGCCCGGAGACCCCGGAGGTCAGCGTGAGCCAACGACCGATTGACGGAGTGGAAGTGAGGGAGTAGTGAAGTCGGGGCCCAAGTCCATCTGCTCACAGATGGTAGAGCTCTTGAGCAACTGGAACCTGGGCCCGGGGCCAAGTGATGATTTCGGAAAACCCCCAGTTAGCCCATCGTTATTTAGGAGCATCGGGGGAGACGGGGTGGTGAATGATGGACGAGGTGGAGGGCTGAGGGTGGGTGGAGGACAGTGAGGCCCATGTCTGTGGGTCTTCACATGCTTGAGTTAAGCCATCTCTGCATCTATTAGGCGAGGTATCAAGTTATCCATTCAATTCCGATGCAAACTGTATGACTGTAAGTGAAATAGGTCAATTACACAATGATCAAATCTAAGAGATACGACACATAACCAACATAGTGGAGAAAAAAAACAGCCAATTACAAACAAGGTGAATTCCATTGGCTGATGGTAGATGTAGTTCTCAATCTTGGAAACTACAGCTTTTCCAAAACTCCTTGTTAGGGCTGGGAAGCTCGGGACAGGCAGCCATCATTAACACGACCACAGACCTTGACGAGGCCCGTCCAAAACAACGTCACTTCTCCTCCAATGAGAGCAGGAATGACAAACTGAAAGTTGGCAGGGTGGGAAAGAGAGACAAGGGGTGAAAGACACAAGAACAGAAAGGAGGTTAAGGCTCAGAAGTCACAAGACAAAAGCCACAGCTCCCCCCCCACCCCCCTACTGGTTTGAAGGTCAAGGTTCTGTGGTAGTGTGTGTGTGTGTGTGTGTGTGTGTGTGTGTGTGTGTGTGTGTGTGTGTGTGTGTGTGTGTGTTTGTGTCTGTGTGGGAGAGAGAGCATAGTTACAGTCCTGGGGGGCCTGTTCACTACCATGTTATTTATACAATTGGTCACCTGGCTGGAGATGTGGGGGCCCCAGTTGAAGGCCAGGGGGGGCCCACCGTGTCTCTGCATACATTGTTCTTGATTTGATGGATGACCGCCAAACCCGCGTTGATTTCTTGAGTGTGCGGACGAGTTTCAACCACATCAAATGACGGTGAGGCAGCACCAGACCTTCGGTGACGTAAGCCAAGAACCAGAAGCTCCTCCCAGAACCCCACAGAGCCACGGAGTCAGTCCTGCTGATGGCTCACCAAAGTCGCCATGCGTGGCTTGGTTCTAGAACACTTGCCTGAACCCCCGTGACCCCTCCGCCCCCCTGGTGACCTCTCGGTGACCTTTAAATAACTCTTCATAATCATCATCATCATCATCATCATCATCACAGGGCGGCTGGCTCCATTCAAAAAGCCAAGAAAGACGCCACAAGCACGACTCGGCAAACTACACAGGGACAGAAACAACGCGGCCGCGGAGCCCTGGCTGTGGTTAGCAGTCTGGCTGCAAGTGGCTGGATGGAAGGAGGAGGAGGAAGTCTTGCCTCGTGAAGCCGCCTCACACCGCTAGTCCGCGACAGTGTTGAATGGCATCCAGCCTATTCCCGCCGGGGGCCATTGCACATTCATTTATGAGCGCTACATTGGAACCAGCTCTGGGACTGACGAAATATCCACTTCACACCAACAGCTTCTGTAGATACTGGGCACTGTCTGCTTCAACTTCAACGTCTAATCAGGCATAGATGGCAACTAAAACAAAGTGTCATGTGACTAGTCCTTGTCATAACCGCTTAAATATAAATCTTTTTTTCTCACAAGAAAATCAGTCATTGCAACTGCAAGTGATTGATGATTGATAGTGATGCTAATGTCAATCCCCGTATAAGACGGTGAGATAAAGACGCATTAAACAAGCCTTCACGTCAACGGTGTTGCTGACAAAGTCCATGCTTATATATATATATATATATATATGCTCGTATTTGGGAGTTATTCTACTGATCCTGACAATTTGGGCACAGCCCTACTTAAATAAAGCCTAATTTGTCAAGCCGTTTGTTATTCCATCTAAGGCGTCCGCTGTGCTAATGTGCCTTTGTTTGACAAACTTAATACCCAGAGACATCCAAGTTAGTGCTGTGGCCAATCCCCGATTCACACCTCGTATGTCTTTCTTATGCATAACACGTAGCCTAGCAAAGTATCAAATGCACTGAAGCCCCGCGTTAGATAGAGCGGCGATGTCCATTTGCGTGTGTATATGTGTGTGTGCGTGTTTCTACGCGTGTGCGTGTGCATGCATGTGTGCGTGGAAAAGCAAGCGCCGCCTGGCTCCGGACCCAGACGGCTAATGTGCTGGCATTCTAAAATACAAGAGAGCTATTTTCTTCTCTTTGAGGTTTCCCTAAACTTCTTTTCTCCCTGTTAAGTTCTTTTTCATTTCCAGCCTCCCACATATTTTCTCTCTCTCCCTCTCTCTCTTTTTTTTTTTTTTTCCTTCCTTCTTCCAACGTCCCACCCTGTTTCTAGCCTTTGTGCGTACCGGGGCAGCGGGAGAGGAACTTACAGAACTGCTGTGCTAAGCTGCAAGTCTCAGGGTCTGGCGAGCGGGAAGGAGACAGAAAGAAAGAAAGAAGAAAAAAAAAGGCCGATGTTGGACTAAACTCCAGCACAGTGGACACACCAGCAGTAGCGAAAAACTCTGTGACTGTGCGCTTTCCAGACTCGACTAATCTTCCCAGGCGAAATTGTTTGCAGATTGGGAATGATAATTCCTTCAATTATGGAGACATTTCTGCCTGCTTCTTTCAGGGTTTTTTTTTTCGGTTTCCCCCTTTTTCCTGTACTCAGAAATGTAGAGCCTCTTCCTGATGACTACTTCTTGGGCTAATTCCTTTTTGAGTGCAGGCCTTTCAGGCGCCCATACATCAGTGCTCTTTGTTCTAATGCGCTGCCAGACATGTTCATTAAACCATCACTTGAGAAGGCAGACACACCGGCCGCTGTGCTGATTGCGCGACCGGCTCCTCGACGGAGGCAGGGATCGGTTTGTTGAGCTTTGTTTTGACGCAACAAATTATCTACTTTGCTGCCCGAGCACCATATGCTAGAGGACGCTTTGGCAAACAACAGATTTAAAACACCGCATTCAAGCATTTTCAACAGAAAAGATGGAGAAGAAAAAGATCGGAAAATATGGAAAACTGCTAACCTAACAAATCATCCTCAATGTCAGCTATTTTCCCCTTGCCAGAGCACAGAGAGAGAAGATAAAGGGTGAGCTCTGTATTTTTCTGCAGAAATGTACGACAGGACGACGTTGACCATTTACGTGAACTAAAGGTGTATAGAACCACAAAACCCTCCAGGTCTGGTGTTGTTCCACTTACCGTAGGTTGGAGGTAGGACCGCCCCCACATCTGCGAGCTGAGGGGCTCGTGGGCCATTG
This sequence comes from Coryphaenoides rupestris, assembly GCA_002895965.2. Lineage (NCBI taxonomy): Eukaryota > Metazoa > Chordata > Actinopteri > Gadiformes > Macrouridae > Coryphaenoides > Coryphaenoides rupestris. The sequence continues at coordinate 76,262 of PIJE02000544.1, read as the reverse complement.
ATCTCCCCAGCCCCGCTGCCTCAAAGGTGGGAGATGATGAGCTCCTGCTCCTGCGGGCTCCAGGATCCTGGACCTCTCTGGTCCCAGGGGCATTGGCAATCTTTCGCATGTACAGCTGTGGAAAAGCCCCAAAAAGTGTTCTCATCATAGAACTACGACTAAACACTTGCCCGAATGGGGGAAAAGGTGCAGAAATCTACTTGCCCAAAGTTAATTTTCACTTGCCCCAATACAAATTGTTTTATTCATTAGCGGTTATCAAGTAGTAACAAGTAGTATTTTTGGCTTTCATGGTTTGGTGCCGTTTTTAATACTTTTAATACAGCATTTATATCCCTGAATATCCCACTCATTCATTTAGAGTAATCACTTCAAGTGTGTGTGTGTGTGTGTGTGTGTGTGTGTGTGTGTGTATGTGTGTGTGTGTGTACTTGACACACTGCGTTCCCGTGTCTCACCTCAGCAGGAGACGGCTTGGCTCCCTTGGGTGTCGTCGCGCTCAAACCGGCTCCCATCCTGCCGTTTCCCGTCTTCTCCGTGTCCAGGGTGCTGTTGGCCCTGTAGGCCTTCCACGTGCTAGGAGTGTCCCCCGCCTCATCATCTGAGCCTCCGCAAAAATCCCCGGGCGTCAGCGGACCCGCCTTACCCCGCACGACCCCCGCCTCGTCCAGGGGACTGCCCCGGTTCCTCCAGGTGCTCCTCACCGTCACGTTCCTCAGGTCAGCCAGGTTGTCGTCCAGCGAGGGCAGGCCGTACGTCTGGCTCCTCCAGCTGCTCGTGGTGTTAATGCTGCTGCTGCCGCTCTCGAAGCCCGACTCGGTTTCATTGCTGAAGTCTGTGGAGGTGGAGATGGTGGCGGTGGTGGCGTCTGGGGACTGGAGGCTGAAGCTGCTACGTTGGGAGCAGAGGTGGCTGTTGAATGTGGTGTCCGCTCTGGAGGTGTCGTGGAGGGGGCCAGACCTGGACAGGGGGTCCCCCTGGTCTTCTGGGCCGTAGTCGTCGAGGTCCTGGCAGGTGCGCAGTGGGATGTCACACTTGGGGATGGAGATCTCGTACGGTATGGAGATGCTGCCGCGGTGCTCCATGCTGGGGCCTGATAGTGATTCAAATAAATATGTATTCATCAAGTTTTAATAATATAAGCTTAAAAACGTTTTACAAAAATAATATTACATAGAATCTAGATCGTACTGTCCAAGGTCTACAGTTTAATAGACAATTGAAAAAAAGATAGATGACATGGTAACATACCTATGAGGATGTTACTGGTAGAGGTGTGCCGTTCCCTCATGGGCAGAGGTTCGCTCGACACACTACTGCTGCGACTGCTGGTTCTGGAAGAGCTGGGGTCGTTGGGGTAGATTGTGATGCTACTGGTCATCTTACTCGCCATTGGCTTGGTGGAGATCTTGGGTTTACCATTGGCAGCCAACGGCTCAGACATCATCACCTCCTTCCTGTCACTCTCGACGATGGCCGGCTTGATGACGGCCTTCGACCTCAGTGCCTCCCGTGGGCTGCACACCCGCTGGATCTCCATCCCCAACGGAGTGTTCGTGGGCTCGGGGATGCCACCGACATCGGCCAGGAGCGGCCTGCTGTAGAGCTCCTCGTCGAATGAGCTCCTGGTGGAGGAGCCCTCCGAGGGGGGGTCACGGACGCGTGAGTACCTAGGGTACTTGGGCGTTGTGGTGGTCCTGCTGCTCACGGTGGTGGCAGTGGACACCTCTGACACGGGTTCCGGTTCGGAGGGCCTCGAACCTGTGGACTCCGTCTCAGATGCCGAGGAGTGACCCTCTGACCCCTGGTCGCTGGGCAACAGTGGCATGACGTTGGACCTGTAAGCTGTGTAGGACCCGTTGGCTTTGGACGCCGAAAGGGGGACTGTGACCGACTCCTGGACCAGGTCCAGTGATTCCTGATCCGAGGCAAAGACAGGGTCCTTGTCGGGGGCGGAGATGCTGTTGGCTTTGCTGTAGCTCTCGGGCACAACGTCAGAGTTGTTTGACTCGCTGTCGCTGCCGGCGTACAACTTGGAGAACTTGCTCTTCTTGCTCTCTACGTTGGCCTGCTTCTGGGCCGTTTTCCAGGGCTTCTGATCGTTAGCTGCCGGGGGGTAGCGGCTCAATACGGAGGCCTTCTTTCCGTCGGCAGAAGAAACACTTGCCGAGCCGTGTGATGCCCCTCCTCTTGTCCTCTCCTCCATTCCTCTTCCGGTTTCTCTCAATCCGTTATCGGATGGGGTCGCTGTAGTCGCCGTGGGCTTGGGTGTCCTCCTTGGTTTCTGGGCGGGGCTGGCGGCTCTCCTGACAGCCTTGGGCGAGCCCTCGTCCGAGTGGCCCAGCTCTCGACTACGCAGCTTGGTCTCCCTCTTGTGCTGAGGAGACGGATCCCGGTTCTTGTACTTGGGCGAGCTGGGCTCCGAGGGGGCCGCGGCACTCCTGTACTTCGGCTTCTCCTGCCTGAAGCCGCCCTTGACGTTGATCTCTTCATTCTCTGCCTTGCCGTTCTCAAGGACTTTGGCGGGGGCATTTGAGCACATTTGAGCGTTGGGGCTCCTGTTGCCGTGTCTACCGCCGTTATCCATGCCGCTGTTTCCGCAGAGCTGTGTCCGGAGCTGCTCCACTTGCTCGCCGAGTTGTCGCGCTCTGTTGCACTCCAACTGGAACTTCTCCTGGAGCTCTCCGTTCTTGGACTCAGAGTTCTTCAGGTCCTCCTCGACGATCTCCATTAGTTTGAGGCGGTTCTTTAACCGCTCCACTTCCTGGGTGAGCTCTTTCACCTTGTTGTCCTCCTCTCTCGGACCTTCTAGGCCGCTGTTCTTCTCGTTCTCTGATTTGTTCCGTAGGCCGATGTTGTCCTCGGGAGACTTCAGGTAGTCCAGGCTTCTCTTGCGTTGCTTGCTGTTGAAAAGGCCTGAGGAGAGTTCATCTCCGATGCACGACCTCATGAAATCACCGTGACCAGGGTCTGCCGCAATGCCGATGCGCTTCTTCGGATGTTCCACTTGTTCTGTCAGCTTCAGAATGGTCTTCTCGTTGTCCCTTTGCTTCTCCAATAGCCTCTTGCGCTCATTTACAAAGTTTTGGGTGAAGCCTTTGAGTTTGTCCAGCTCGGCAGCTAAGGCCTGCTCTGCCTTGTCCAGCTTGGCCTCAGATGTCTCCATCTCCTTTAAACGGGCCTTGAGGGTTTCCAACTCAGACGAGAGCTTCTTGGTCAGGTTCTTCTCCTCGTTGAGGCTGAGACACAGCTGGCTGCAATCGGACTTGCTTTTTCCGAATGCCTCCTCCAGCTTTTCCAGTTCGGCCATCCGCCGCTGAAGACGTTCGATCTCGGCCTTGAGCTCCTTGGTGAGGCTCTCCTCCTCTTCCAGTTTCTCTCGGACGGTGCGGCAGAGGTCCTCGGCCTTGCGAACCTCCTCGTCCTTCCCCTGCATCTTCAGGAGCCTCTTTCTCAGAGCCTCCACATCATCCAGCAGTGAGGAGTTGCTGCCTTCTGCCTGGATGATTTTGTCCTATGGTTTTGGGAGAGGAACTTATTAATTAATTGATTCTTAACAACAACATACCATTTTATGATAACAATCCACAGACGTCTTCATAATTATGCCCTTTTGTGGAAGAAAATACACACAAAAACACTTATAGCTATGCACATGTACTAGCCAGGGTACAAAGCAGAGTACTATGATTTGAAAGAGATAAATACATTATTTATAACACTATCCAGTCAGGTTATAGCCACATTGCTGTTGGTATCTGACTGACCTGCAGCTCGACCAGCTCATCCTCGGACTTCTGCAGCTTGTTGGTGGCCTCCTCCAGTTCGTCCAGCCGTCGGCCGAGACTCTGAAGCTTATGCCGCAGGTGGCGGTTTGTCATGTCCTTGTGCTCAGCCATGGCGTGCAGAGTTGTGGTGCCTAAGTCTTGACTTCTTCCGTGCGTCCTTGCAAACGAGTTATTTGGCACAGTTTCGGAAAGCCAACATTTGTGTGAGAGTAGCAACAACAATCCCTGGTGTTCTGGGAAGTTCTCTCCCTCACTCTCTCGAGTCCTGACGAATGGATGAAAGAAGGGAGCTGGCAGATCTTCGAAATGGTCGCTCTTCTACCTTTTCGTTGTCCGCTCGTCACTTCAAGGAGCAAAGGTTTGTTTTGGAGTAGGAGAAACCATCATCTGCACGAAGAGGAGAAGAGCGACAGATTAGTTTTTCATCAGTCAAGTAAGTCGAGTAGAACTCACTGAAGTACAACTCAAGCTGCTGTTCTACTCAAACAGCAGAGCGTACAAGACGGCACACGTGTCTGTGAAAAGGGAATGAATTTGGTGAATGAAGAGGGAGGGAAAGGGGATGATGGGGAGAGAGAAGGGCGAGAAAGGAAGGGACAGCGGAAGCGAGACACAGGGAGAGAGAGAGAGCATTCAACAGATGGTGTCACAGTTCTGCTTGATTACCATGACACAAGCAATTAGCGTGGGTTAGAAATGGCCAGACAGACACACACACACACACACACTAACAGGAACACACTCACTCTCCCACTATCTCAGATGCATAGCAAACACTTGTGAAAAGTACTGTACGACTAGCCAACAGCAAAAGTTACCAAATAGAAATCAGCAAGACAACGTTTGAATGAAACTGGAAAGTAAACACAGACATCGATAGTCAACGTTTGCATTGTAACCCTAATATAAAAAAATATATAAAACCCTAATATGTATATATATATATATATATATATACAGTATATATTATAATTTTTTTCTTCTGAATGGCCCTATGTTATGATGTACATGTGACAATAAAACACTTTGACTTTAATTCTCCCAAGGATCACATAGGCTCACTTGCATCACGTGCAGTTTTGGAGTTTGAACCCAGGATATGCTAGCGGTGAGGTCAAGCCACACCAATCACCTTTATAGTATCTAGTGCATTGGTTTGAGTTGAGACTAGCAGGCTGAAACATTTGGGCTAGATCTCGGAGCAGGCTGGGCTAACATCTCTCGGCATGTTTTTATTAGGCTAGATTGGATCTGGAAGTCTTTAAATAACGAACCACATTGTTGGTACTTGTCTCTGAAAATCCAGTGAGTACAAAAACCAAAGCATGCATTGAGAAATGTATTCCGTATTTTAAATGAATTGTAGTCTATATAGTGTTAAATAGTCGTCTATATACAGTAGTGTTTGTTTTGGTAGTGTTGTTGTGGCTCCATAAATGCTTACTCAGAGCAAACAGAATGGCTTCTCCTCTTCTGGGTTCCTTTATGCTATTCAAATCACTGTGTTTCACCTTCACTTGCCGTAGGACACACACAGATAAGGGGGGAGGGGGCATTGTGCTGCGTGAGTGTGTGTGTGTGTGTGTGTGTGTATTGAAAGGATTTAATATCAACCTATTGATCTTTACCGAGCCTGCCGAGACTTGCTGACAACAGCGAATCTCAATGACACGGCTCCCTTTTTTCGTCCGTCCACACACACACACACACACACACACACACACACACACACACACACACACACACACACACACACACACACACACACACACACACACACACACACACACACACACACACACACACACACACACACACACACACACACACACACACACAGGGGCTGTGGTAGGTAGGGGGGGGCATGCAGCGCTCATTGCCAGAGAACAAGACAATGCGATACAGCTCCATTACGCGTCAACATGGACGCCAGAGATGCCACGCCGGCAGGCAGCCTCACAGAGAACATGTGCTTCACAAGAAACCGACATGCTGCCCCGCTGCCGTGTCCACCGCCTGCAGATGCAGACAGGATCTCTGTACTATGAGAACAGGAGGTCATTAAGTCTTGGCAGTCAAGCCTTGCCTGGGCTCCCAGTAGCACTTTCACCTTATGCATGATTCAGGTGCTGACTGGATTCCTGGCCCCATGATTATGTACATGATGACCAACCCCGCCCCCCACAACCCCAATTCCCCCACTGGCCTATTGAGAGGTATCGATCTGAAGTCGAGGGGGTCATAACATCTGCAGTGCAACCATCATCACTAATTGGCCCCTGAGAGAGGGGCCGTGTTTTTGCGCCCCTGCAAAAGCTGTCTTCTTCACCCACACAATCCCTTCGTTCCTCATCCACGGGCATTTGGCAACAGTACTCCTACGGCATTCAGGACAACTCTGAACCTTGGAGAGGGAAACAAGCTCCCAATCTTTGCAATGAATTGAACGATACTCCAGCTTGGAATTAAGACGTCGGAAATTCGGGTATCGTTTGAGAGCTCCCATGTGGTCGACTTGACTTCAGTACAATCAACATCAAACTTGGCGTCCTTCATCGTTTAAAGTGTTTGTTGTTGCGTTTTAAGACACCATTTGATGGGCAATTATGCAAGATGTGTTTGTAGCATTTACATGTTGCTCTGACTATTGCAATATGTGGAATTTAACAGCTATTTTACCGATTAAATTAGCTAGCCAGTGTTTGCATACATTCTTTTGGACTTTTTTGTACCACAATATGGCGATCTTCCTCCGGGCATCTACCCATTCTAAAAGACAGAATGTCTTTTTATTTTATATATGAAATAAGGTTTTAAGCCTTGTAAAAAAAAAAAGATAAACTGGAGCCCTTTGGATGGAATGTAATTAACTTAACTAGCGCCTCGTTTGGTGAAACTTTTCATCTTCAGTGTATATGAGCGCATGCGCATACATCTTGCAACCTATAGACCCAACTCTGCCTTTTGGTCCACTTCCAAGCAGAGCTTCACTCAATGTCTATCTTTTCATTTGGTGCAAAGTCCTCAACCCGCTTTACCCGCAAAGCATTAAAAGACTTGTTGAACACCGACCAAGGCAATAAGCCTTTAAGAGGCAATGTGGCAATGATTATTTTATACACGAGAACGGCAAAATGTAGAATCAAAGCGTTCGGGCCCCATAGTTTTAATTATTTTCTCCCTTCATGCGGTCTGGTGGTTTGGTAGTGTTGTTGACGGAGTACATGATTTAGGCAAAGTGAAGCCGACGAGAGGAACGAGAAAAGAAAAAAGAAAAACAGACAAAAGAAAGTATTTTTAAAATGTGTGTTGTTGGACTGGGGACCGCTTGCTTGCCTAAGCTGTCCGCATTTAAAGCCAAGACACCTTAGTCAATAAAACCCACTTTGTCTGGCATGCGTTGAGTGCAGCTGTGCCTCGTTAAGGGACGAACAGAGCCAACTTCTCTCCGCTGTCTGCCATAAAGTTGGTATCCGCAACCCAAACTGTCAAACCTGCCTTGACTGATGCAAGTCCACTCGAGTAACATGCCTTGAAACAATCACATTTATATATATATATATATATATTTATATATTATATCCCTTCGATGTTCCTCTGTGAAGCAGCTGAATTGGTACGCTACAGGTATACTGAAGCTTGGCTTGGTCGCCTTAGTAAGCAGCACGCTGTTGGAATTTGCCTAAACTGATCATTTCTGGGATTCCTGATAAGATCGGGGCATTCTATAAAAGCAGGCTGAACTTGTTAAGCTCTTAATAGCTCTCCGAACGCAATGCAGGTGGGGCCCAGTCGTGCCCTGGTAGGCACGGGTGCATGTTCGGTCCGGCTACGCCCTCTCTCTCTCTTCTCTCTCTTGTTACCTTCCTCCTATGGCAGATATATCCCATGCTCTATTTCTATCCATCTCTCACTCTCCCACTTACCCCCTCTCTTCTCTTCAATCGATCTTTCTTGTCCTGTCCACCCCCCCTCCCCCTCTCTCTCCATCGTTTGCACTCTCTCTCTCTCTCTCTCTCTCTCTCTCTCCATTCTTTGTCGGGCACGCACGGCCCCGCGTGGCTGAGCGGGCGCTCTTAGGGAGCGGCGGCGCGTGCTAAAGTGACTCTGGCAAGGGCCGGGCCGCTGCCAAGCCAATCAACATACCTGGCTCGCCTGTGCCAGAGCCAGAGCCAGAGCCAGGGGTCTCGCTAGCTACACCGAGACGACACACCAGGGCGGGGGAGACGCGGGGCTCGGAGGAGGAGGTGGAGGAGAAGGAGGTGGATGAGCGGAGGAAAAGAAGTGGGGTTGGTGGAGGAGGAGGTGGGGGAGAAGATGAAGGAGGAGGTGGAGGAGTAGTGGAAGAAGTGGGGTTGGTGGAGGAGGAGGTGTGGAGAACGGGTAAGGCAGAAATCAAGGGAGGCATGATTGTTGTAATGGAAGTCGTGGAAAGGAGAAAAGAGAAAGAGCGTGTGCAGATAAAAAAAAATAGAAAAGGTAGCGTGTGACACAAGACAGAACGTGTGATATACGAGCCAAGCTGCACTTTCCTTTTCTTGGGTTTACTTTCCACTTACCAGACACACACACACACACACACACACACACACACACACACACACACACACACACACACACACACACACACACACACACACACACACACACACACACACACACACACACACACACACACACACACACACACGAGACCAAGCTTCCCAGACTTGACCGCAGATGATTGCAATTACAGGATCTGTGTGCATCCGTGGCACACAATCAAAAGGTGTGCGTGCGTGTGTGTGTGTGTGTGTGTGTGTGTATGTGTGTGTGTGTGGCTGAACAGGTTTGAGGAACAACATGAGGGAGGGAGAGTACCGAAGGAGAGAGACAGAAAAGAGAGAGAGAAGCGCTGGAGGAGGAGGAGGAGGTGGTGTCGCGGTATTTTGAACTTCAACCCGGTGTGTTCTTTGCCGGGTCAATTATGGAAGTCGGGGCGGGGCCAACACTCCTTGTCGAACCAATTACACGGCAGGCCAGGACACTGCTGCCAGAACCTCCGTCTGTCCGTTCTGCGCAAAACGACAAACCTTGTTTTTTTGTGTTACTTTTGTGTTAAAACCTGCCGTCTGGATTGAGTTATATTCCACCAAGACAATACACAAGACATTGTAATCTGTCAGACCAGTCTGTGTGTGCTTGTTATTTTGGGATACACTTGTGTTTGTGTGTGTGTGCGTGTGTGTGTTTGTTTTGTGCGGCTGGCTGTCTGTCTGTCTGTCTGGTGGTAACTCTCTCCCCTGAGAGTGAACTATTCATGGGCGCGGGCACCATGACGATGATCTGGAACTCGACTAGGCCTACACGTATCGCACGCAGGGGCTGTGTGATGTACAGCCGTCCTGCTTGCTGTTCTGGCGCCTTCCACTTACTAGACCCTGAACAGGGAAGGAGATGGAACAGGAGAGTAACTGGGTGGGGTGGGGGGGGCGGGGTTTCGAGGAGGTGCTGGGCTCCTGAGGAGTATGTTTGAGACAAAACTTTCATACGACAAGATGAGGGTCCGTGTCAGCGTGCGGTGGGCGCACTTCCCGATCCACACTCTACTCCAGTTGGTGGCAGTATAACGCACCGTAACGTCAACCAACTGGCTGACAGGACAGCAGGAGGAAGTGGATAAGAGAGGCAGAGAGAGACAGAGCGACAGAGATGTTTTTCTACAGTATAAGATAACATTTATTATTCCTGAAGGAAATTCTTGAATCTATTTCCATACACCGTTAGTCAAAGCGACTTTCATTGAATTCAAATAGCGATCATTAAGGAGTAGGTGGCAGGGGGTTCGGCCATCTTGCTCCAGGAACGCTGACAGGTAGACTGTGGACACTGTGGGGTTTGAACCGGCCACCTTTTGACTGGGAGTCAAATGGGCTAACCGCTAGCCTACCCTGGTGGACCCCACAAGTGCTCCCAAGTGCAGGGTAGAGGACGGACACACACACACACACACACACACACCACACACACACACACACACACACACACACACACACACCACACACACACACACACACACACACACACACACACACCACACACACACACAGGGAGAGGGACAGAGAGGGAGAGGATATATTCTAGTCTTGGGGCCAACATAAAAATGGGGTTTGGAAGTGTTGAACGGGGCCCATTTTATTTCCTTCACTGCGCGCACACACACACACACACACACACGCACGCAAAACGCCGCACACACGACACACACACACACCACACACACAGGGCAAGGTTACAATCATACACCATATCATTAGGCCTCTAGCCACTCTTCCTGCCTTGTCGTTGCTCCAGTACATTCTGTTCTCTCGTAAAGAGAGAGACATAGAAAGAGAGAGAGAGAGAGGCCTCTTCCTCCTCTTATTTTGCACTTGACGTTACTTTGGATTGTGCAGTAAAGTTATAAGCGATGGTTTAATAGGGGGTCTTAGTGGATGACAAAGACTCGTCCACAGCCCCGTGTAGTAGGTCACTGCCAGTGTGTTTATGTGAATACATAACAGGCAGCGCGTGTGCGTGTGTGGTGTGTGTTGAGCGCGGCGTTGTTAGCCACAAGATGGTGGAGACCTGACGCTTGCCCTGGCATTTTTCAATTTTTCCAAGAAAGAGAAAACCGGCATCCCATAATGTCGGTTTTGTCGTTTCCCTGTGCTGTCATGTAACTTTCTTTTTCCCCTTTTCTTGTGTTTCCTCCCCCCCCCCCCCCCCCCCCGGCGCTCGCTTTCTGGAAAAAGAACAGCAGTGTGGGTGTTTTTCAGCAGAAAAATGGCCCGAGAAACTGAGAAGCCAATAAACCAATAACTACGTAAAATGTCAAATTAATATTGGACAGAAATACAATGGTGACAGCTTGCACCGAAAGTCAACTAAAAAAAGATCCAGCCCTTTGGAGTTTTACTCGCATAACAACAACAAATAAATGTCCTTATTAAAAATCCTCACTTAATGGAAATCCGTTCTCACAACTTTCTGTTACAACGCTAACCACGCTGTATATCCTTCCAGAGTTCTTGCTTTCAGTTGGTTATCGTGCCTCAATCCAGGCTTTTTCCAAGAAAAACAACCATTTCTAAGAACTCTTCTTGGGTTTCAAATAGCAATACAGAAAAAGAGAGCGCCTTATATTTTTGTTTTGGTTTTGTCACAGAACCAAAAGAAGAGAGAAAGAAAAGGAGATGCCAAACGAAATGAGAGAGAAGAGATGACGGGCCTGCAGAGGGCCAGAACAGGGCCAGTGTAGGGCCAGGAGAGGGGCAGCAGAGGGCCAGAACAGGGCCAGCAGAGGGCCGGAACAGGGCCAGCAGAGGGCCGGATCAGGGGCAGTAGGGCCAGAGACAGGGCGCAGCAGAGGGCCAGAACAGGGCCAGCAGAGGGCCGGGAACAGGGGCAGTATAGGGCCAGCAGAGGCAGAAGGGCCAGACTATAGGGCCAGCAGAGGGCCAGAACAGGGGCAGTAGGGCCAGCAGAGGGCCTAGAACAGGGCCACTATAGGGCCAGCAGAGGGCCAGAACAGGGCAGTATGGGGCCAGCAGAGGGCCAGAACAGGGGCAGTATAGGGCCATCAGAGGGCCAGAAGAGGGCCAGCAGAGGGCCAGCAGAGGGCCAGAACAGGGCCAGCAGAGGGCCAGAACAGGGCAGCAGAGGGCCAGTCAGGGGCAGAACAAGGGCCATCAGAAGGGCAGCAGGAGGAAGTGGATAAGAGAGGCAGAGAGAGAGACAGAGCGACAGAGATGTTTTTCTACAGTATAAGATAACATTTATTATTCCTGAAGGAAATTCTTGAATCTATTTCCATACACTGTTAGTCAAAGCGACTTTCATTGAATTCAAATAGCGATCATTAAGGAGTAGGTGGCAGGGGGTTCGGCCATCTTGCTCCAGGAACGCTGACAGGTAGACTGTGGACACTGTGGGGTTTGAACCGGCCACCTTTTTGACTGGGAGTCAAATGGGCTAACCGCTAGCCTACCCTGGTGGACCCCACAAGTGCAGGAGTAGAGGACACACACACACACACACACACACACACACACACACACACACACACACACACACACACACACACACACACAGGGAGAGGGACAGAGAGGGAGAGGATATATTCTAGTCTTGGGGCCAACAATAAAAATGGGGTTTGGAAGTGTTGAACGGGGCCCATTTTATTTCCTTCTACTGCGCACACACACACACACACACACACACACACACATACGCATGCGCACACACACACACACACACACAGGGCAAGGTTACAATCATACACCATATCATTAGGCCTCTAGCCACTCTTCCTGCCTTGTCGTTGCTCCCAGTACATTCTGTTCTCTCGTAAAGAGAGAGACATAGAAAGAGAGAGAGAGAGAGCCTCTTCCTCCTCTTATTTTGCACTTGACGTTACTTTGGATTGTGCAGTAAAGTTATAAGCGATGGTTAATAGGGGGTCTTAGTGGATGACAAAGACTCGTCCACAGCCCCGTGTAGTAGGTCACTGCCAGTGTGTTTATGTGAATACATAACAGGCAGCGCGTGTGCGTGTGTGTGTGTGTGTGTGTTGGCGCGGCGTTGTTAGCCACAAGATGGTGGAGACCTGACGCTTGCCCTGCATTTTTCAATTTTTCCAAGAAAGAGAAAACCGGCATCCCATAATGTTCGGTTTTGTCGTTTCCTGTGCTGTCATGTAACTTTCTTTTTCCCCTTTTCTTGTGTTTCCTCCCCCCCCCCCCCCCCCCGGCGCTCGCTTCTGGAAAAAGAACAGCAGTGTGGTGTTTTTCAGCAGAAAAATGGCCCGAGAACTGAGAAGCCAATAAACCAATAACTACGTAAAATGTCAAATTAATATTGGACAGAAATACAATGGTGACAGCTTGCACCGAAAGTCAACTAAAAAAAGATCCAGCCTTTGAGTTTTACTCGCATAACAACAACAAATAAATGTCCTTATTAAAAATCCTCACTTAATGGAAATCCGTTCTCACAACTTTCTGTTACAACGCTAACACGCTGTATATCCTTCCCAGAGTTCTTGCTTTCAGTTGGTTATCGTGCCTCAATCCAGGCTTTTCCAAGAAAAACAACCATTTCTAAGAACTCTTCTTGGGTTTTCAAATAGCAATACAGAAAAGAGAGCGCCTTATATTTTTGTTTTGGTTTTGTCACAGAACCAAAAGAAGAGAGAAAGAAAAGGAGATGCCAAACGAAATGAGAGAGAAGAGATGACGGGCCTGCAGAGGGCCAGAACAGGGCCAGTGTAGGGCCAGGAGAGGGGCAGCAGAGGGCCAGAACAGGGCCAGCAGAGGGCCGGAACAGGGCCAGCAGAGGGCTAGAACAGGGCCACTATAGGGCCAGCAGAGGGCCAGAACAGGGGCAGTATGGGGCCAGCAGAGGGCCAGAACAGGGGCAGCATAGGGCCAGAACAGGGCCAGTATGGGGCCAGCAGAGGGCCAGAACAGGGGCAGCATAGGGCCATCAGAGGGCCAGAACAGGGCCAGCAGAGGGCCAGCAGAGGGCCAGAACAGGGCCAACATCACGTTTGTGGTGAGGTTGGTGCTTGGCCCTGCATGACCTTGGTCAGAAATTTACTTTAAAGAGAGTACTGATGTTGTTTTTTAACTTACTTAAATATGCCACATTAAAAGACCTTTGAGAAATACATAAGCAAATGCTGAAATCAGCTTCAATCTCTGTGTTTTGTCAAGTGTGTGCTAGTGCTGGTCCTGGTGCTAGTGTTACTGCTAGGTGCTGGTGCTAGTACTGGTGTTAGTGCTAGTCCTGGTGCCAACTGCTGGTGCTAGTGTTGTGTTGACTGTCTGAGAAGGTATTCTGTGACATTCTGTGAATGTCAGCATATAACAATGTATATTTTAGTACATTGATTTATATGTGTATTGCTCACCTGGATATTTTTGTTGTATATTCCATTTCATTTTATATTTCATTACTTATTTACACAGAATTTCTATTCATAGTTCTATTTCTATTTTGCACAGTTCTATTTCTATTTTGTAGTTCTTATTCTATTTTGTATTCCTTTATAATTACTGTCGGTTGTCGGGCGTTTTGCACAAAAAGTTTTTCACTCACTGCTTATACTCACGTGTAAATTGTGAAGTGACAATAAAATACTTGAAACTTGAAACACACACACACACACACACACAACACACACATTCAGTCGTTGTTCATGACGTTGGGCTTGGGACCGGCAAAACTGACCCAAAAGAGACACTCTGGCGGAGTTACTTAGTTTTTTTTGTTAGTTTTTTTTTAAAATGTATTAATTATATTACATTTACATCCCGCCCTGATCAGCCAGCGGCGGCTTCGCGCATGCGCGATTCATTTACAGTCTGGACGCGGAGGGGTGAACATCTCGTGCTCTGACTGCAGCTGGGAGGGACTGCTGCGCGAGGGACGCCGCTGACTGGGGCGGGAGTGTGGGGGGGGGGGAGGGGCCCGCGGCAGCACCCGCCCGCTGCTCGTTGACAAGAGTAAGAACGATACGAGCTTTCACGTCAGAGTCGCCAAAAGTCTCCAATAACACCAGAAAAAGTCGCTAGATTTGTCGCTAGTCGCTTTTTTGAAAAAGAGTCGCTAGAGGGTCTGAATACTCGCTAAATATAGAGACGAAGTCGCTAAGTTGGCGTGACTGCATCCGCACGCGTCCAATCTACATCCTCACTTTCCTTTTCTTGGGTTTACTTTCCACTTACCAGACACACACACACACACACACACACACACACACACACACACACCCACACCCACACACACACACACACCCACACACACACACACACTACACACACACACACACACACACCACACACCCACCACACACACACACACACACCACACAACCACTTCTCGACAACGAGCAGAAACTCACTCTTTCTGAGATTCTCAGTTGTCTCTCGTATACATGCGCCGAAGAGAACGGATTATTGGTCAAAAATCAAGCTGTGTTAATCGGATTTCTCATAAACCGATGCAGGCCTTTATCCGATAAAGGTTATCGGACTATGCTGTATACATGACCACTTGAATAATCTGGTAACTCCAGAAATCCGATAATGATCGGTTTATTAGTGTGCATGTAAACGTGCTCATTGCCTCTGACAAGCAGAAAGAGATTGAGGGGGTGGAACAGAAAGAGATGCTACAGAGAGAGAGAGAGAGAAAACGAGAGGAGATAGAGAGACAAAGAAAGACAGCAGAGAGAGAAAGCGAGAGGGAATGAGGAAGACAACAGAGAGAGAGAGAGTCGCATTACCACTAATTTGACAAACAGAGAAAGAAACAGAGGGAGAAAGAGACAATCAAACATACAATGAGCGAGAGATCGAGACATATGTTGTCGTTGCGTTTCAGATATCCGTCCCAAGAAGTGAGATGCGTCCCCTGATTGAGCATCAAACACACACACAAACACACACACACTCACACACACACCCACACACATACTGTTCCTTCTGTCTACAGTGAAAACAGCTCTCTGGTTTACAAGAGTATGATCATATGGTAAATATCGGTTGGTTAAAATGTTTCCATCTTCTTACCACACCTCCTCGCCAGCCACCCACCCCACCACCACCACACCACACCGACTCCACGATTACTTTTTATTAATTGCGCCTTCTTCAAAACGTATCAACCGAAGTGTCAGACCGACCCCTGACCTGCCACTGTCGTGTTTCAGAACGTGAACGTCAACGTGAATGCCTTTCATCCCCAGGCTGACGTTCCAAACACTAGTTAGTCAGGGGAACGGCAAAGATAAAGAGAGATTGCAGGATGGAGAACGAGAGAGAAGGGAGAGAGGGTTTAGGGGAGGCTATGGACAGCAGCAGACGCAAATGGGCGAGTGACACAGACCCATCACTCTTCATGATTTCCATTTCTAAGCTCCCTCTCTCTCTCTCTCTCATTATATCACCAGCAGCCGTCTGCTTCTGTTCTTTATGGGTTTTGTTCAGTCAATGAGTCACTCAGAGAATATTTTTGAGACTCCTCCAGCTAAATATAAATATGTCTGCTGGGGAAGCATGTCTGCAAGTACAGATATTGGCCAGCATATTATAGCCACATATATATATATATATATATATTTATATATACAGTTGTGGTCAAAAGTTTACATACACTTAAAAGAGAAAATATATGTATGTCATGGCAGTCCAGAGTTTCCAATAATTTCTACAATCTTATTTTTCTGTGATAGAGTGATTGGAGCACATACTTCTTTGTCACAAAAAACATTCATGAAGTTTGGTTCTTTTATGAATTTATTATGGGTCTACTGAAAATGTGACCAAATCTGCTGGGTCAAAAATATACATACAGCAATGCTAATATTGTCCCTTGGCCATTTTCACCTCAATTAGGCGCTTTTGGTAGCCATCCACAAGCTTCTGGCAAGCTTCTGGTTGAATCTTTGACCACTCCTCTTGACAGAATCGGTGCAGTTCAGCTAAATTTGTTGGCTTTCTGACATGGACTTGTTTCTTCAGCACTGTCCACATGTTCTCGATGGGGTTTAAGTCAGGACTTTGGGAAGGCCATTCTAAAACCTGCTTTTTGGTGGTTCTCGGTTGACTCTTGACCATCCTGACCAATTTTCTCTCAGCAGCAGGTGATAGCTTGTTTTCTTCCTGATCGTGGCAGTGACACAACTGTTCCATGCACTTTATACTTACGAACAATTGTTTGCACAGTTGATCTCGGGACCTGTAGCTGCTTTGAAATTGCTCCAAGTGACTTTCCTGACTTGTTCAAGTCAATGATCCGCTTTTTCAGATCCGTGCTGAGCTCCTTTGACTTTCCCATTGTAGTGTTTGTGTCTGAGTCTAATGATCGTATCAAATGAGTCATATTTAAATGGACTCAGAGAAGTCACCAGCTGTAGTCAATCATAATCACTCACAAGAAGTTAAGAGGCCACAAAGATAATTTGATTGACACAACTTTCTACATCACCTAAATTGATCATTCATGTTGCTGTATGTATATTTTTGACCCAGCAGATTTGGTCACATTTTCAGTAGACCCATAACAAATTCATAAAAGAACCAAACTTCATGAATGTTTTTTGTGACAAAGAAGTATGTACAGAAAAATAAGAGTTGTAGCTCTGGACTGCCATGACATACATGTTCTTTACAAGTGTATGTAAACTTTTGACCACAACTGTACATTTCATCCTGGCTAAATACAGACAATTTAAAGCTAAATATTAAGTATGCAGTAGTCTGTAAGATAAGATGTACATTTACATTTAGCAGACTTACAAAGAGTACATTTGTTGAAGGAGCCAGCAATATATTGCTGTGGTACATAAAGATAAGAATAGAGCTGTTTTCGAGCATTCATAGTTACGAGACTAATAGAATGAGTTCCTTAATTGCTAAATTGGCTGCATAAGTAGCTGGGATAAGAGCAGACATGCCATTCTGAGTGCAGTACCAACATCTAAAGATATAGATATAAGATAGAACTTTATTCATCCCGAAGGAAATTCTTTTGCCAGAGGTTGCTCAGAAATACCAACAACATAAGAATAAAAACAATAGAATAGATGCACAGTGAATAAGCCTAAGAGAAAAATATAGGTATATATTTAGTAAACAAAATGTCTTTCTTACCTATATTTTCTTATTCACTGTACATCTATTATTCTATTGTTTTTTTATTCTTATGTTGTTGGTATTGGTACAGTACAGGCTATATACAGTCTGTGCATGAGCTACTCTGTGGAGCTTTGTGGTAGCTTCGTGGAACCACAGTGAGAATACCCTCCTTTTCAACCTTAACTCTGTCTTATCTAGTTAAGGGATAGAACACGAGTAACACCTGTGGATGTTGCCCATGCTCTCTGTGCCTCTGGGCTCCGCAGCTCAATTCACATGCAAAATCTTATCCCAACGCCATTATTAACAAGACGTCAAATGACAGAGTTGCGGTAAGATGGCGTCTGTCAAAAATAGCGAGAAGATCTGGGTGCACGCAACATAGAGGGAGAGGTAATCAATGTTCATTTGCATATTACAGTACCGCACGCGTTGAAATGAGACGAACCGGTGTGAAAAATCAAACAAGGACCGGGAGGATACTGCAGCATTAAGAAGATGCTTGGACATAATCACCTCATTAAGCCATTACCCTAGCCATTACCCAGCCCTTATCCCCGGCTGCGCTAACATGGGAAGCGCTGTGATTTAGTGAAGCAACAAACAGCTCACTACGCGACTCTACGATATCCTCCTCACGCAAATCGCGCACTTCGCTTCTGCGCCACCATTACGCAAATCCAACAATCGCGTCTAATTTGACTTCAACCCGGTGTGTTCTTTGCCGGGTCAATTATGGAAGTCGGGGCGGGGCCAACACTCCTTGTCGAACCAATTACACGGCAGGCCAGGACACTGCTGCCAGAACCTCCGTCTGTCCGTCTGCGCAAACGACAAACCTTGTTTTTTTGTGTCACTTTTGTGTTAAACCTGCCGTCTGGATTGAGTTATATTCCACCAGACAATACACAAGACATTGTAATCTGTCAGACAGTCCGTGTGTGCTTGTTATTTTGGGATACACTTGTGTTTGTGTGTGTGTGCGTGTGTGTGTTTGTTTGTGCGGCTGGCTGTCTGTCTGTCTGTCTGGTGGTAACTCTCTCCCCTGAGAGTGAACTATTCATGGGCGCGGGCACCATGACGATGATCTGGAACTCGACTAGGCCTACACGTATCGCACGCAGGGGCTGTGTGATGTACAGCCGTCCCGCTGCTGTTCTGGCGCCTTCCACTTACTGGACCCTGAACAGGGAAGGAGATGGAACAGGAGAGTACTGGGTG
>PIJE02000544.1:47592-55092 GCA_002895965.2 Coryphaenoides rupestris | reverse complement strand
CTTTGAGTTTTACTCGCATAACAACAACAAATAAATGTCCTTATTAAAAATCCTCACTTAATGGAAATCCGTTCTCACAACTTTCTGTTACAACGCTAACACGCTGTATATCCTTCCCAGAGTTCTTGCTTTCAGTTGGTTATCGTGCCTCAATCCAGGCTTTTCCAAGAAAAACAACCATTTCTAAGAACTCTTCTTGGGTTTTCAAATAGCAATACAGAAAAGAGAGCGCCTTATATTTTTGTTTTGGTTTTGTCACAGAACCAAAAGAAGAGAGAAAGAAAAGGAGATGCCAAACGAAATGAGAGAGAAGAGATGACGGGCTGCAGAGGGCCAGAACAGGGCCAGTGTAGGGCCAGGAGAGGGGCAGCAGCTAGACGTTTTGCTACCAGAAGCGCACTTAAAAGAGTACGATTTGGTTGCCAGACAACTAGCAGAGCCGTGGTATCTACCAGGGCTCGATGGGTCATAAGTATAAGTAATAGGTAGCGCGGGGTTTGGATCTAAGTTGATGAGGCCGCATATGGTCAGCTAGTGAGTTAGATGGCTAGTGTAGTAAGGGGTCCCCTTTCAATTAGGAGCTAGCCAATTGGGAGTGAGAGGGGGCCGAGCGACTGCGCGCTCTCGCTTGGATACGTGTCACCAGACTCAAGAGTGTCGGACTCTGGCAGTAAGCACATTTGCGTAGGACAGCATCTCCAAAAGATGAGGATCCTTATTTGAGGGGCAGAACAGGGGTGGACTGACAAGAACATGGCTGGCTGAGTGTCCTTAGTGCAGCATGAGATGATTTTGTGACGGGGGCAGCATAGGCCATGGGGCCAGAATCATATGTGCCATGCAGTCTGTTGCGTCGTTGCTCGTGGTCAAGGGCTTGCAAATATTGGGCGTTCAAGTGATGATTTTGTATTTCTGAACATCTTGTTCCTGTTTGTGTCACGCTGCAAATATGCTTGAATGTACGCTTTGGGCTTAACGGCAAAAAATCACAGCGGCGGCGGCAAATGAAAAGTAATTGAACGCTCGAGGGAGACAAAGGAAGAGGATGGGCAGGCGTTCCCGACGTTCCCACCTCGTCAGATCGGATCATGGAAACATGAGGCGAATATGGATGACATGACTACAATATCCTACGGTTAGCTGTTTGGCTAGTCCTCCTAATGTGCACCCTAAATTGCAACCGCAAACATTTTGCACCGCAAAATGGGAAATGGGAACATTTCCAGCGCATTCGGCACCTGCAAGGTGTTCATTTCTGGTTATCCGGTTAATCGATTTCTGGCTCATATACGCTTCACCATTTACCCATGAAAATGGGCCAGAACAGGGGCAGCATAGGGCCAGCAGAGGGCCAGCAGAGGGCCAGAACAGGGCCAACATCACGTTCGTGGTGAGGTTGGTGCTTGGCCCTGCATGACCTTGGTCAGAAATGTACTTTAAAGAGAGTACTGACGTTGTTTTTTAACTTACTTAAATCTGCCACATTAAAAGACCTTTGAGAAATACATAAGCAAATGCTGAAATCAGCTTCAATCTCTGTGTTTTGTCAAGTGTGTGGTCAATGAAAGCTAAATAGTTTCGAAAAATAA
This sequence comes from Coryphaenoides rupestris, assembly GCA_002895965.2. Taxonomy (NCBI): domain Eukaryota; kingdom Metazoa; phylum Chordata; class Actinopteri; order Gadiformes; family Macrouridae; genus Coryphaenoides; species Coryphaenoides rupestris. Next base: position 53,503 of record PIJE02000544.1, on the reverse strand, counting down.
AAAGGCTCTCTCATAACTCCCATGTGTGATGATGCCTTTACCTTCATCTCCATGCTCACCTCTCTACACTAATGATAGAAAAGTAGCAAATTATTTGATTTAATGGAACATAATCATGGGAAGACACAGGATCTTTAGAGACACAATTGGTGTACAACTGGTGGAAACTTTCACATTGTTTTGTAACACACCATGGCTGCAAGGATGCAATGCTGCAATGGCTGTAGAGTTAGCTCTCCTGTGCGCTGCTCTCCGTGTAGGTCTTCTGCTTGCCTGATATATATCACGGCTCTGCGCCACGGACGGGCTCTGTACACCATGCCTAGTCTCTCCTCTCTGCTCGCTCGCCCTCACAACCTCTCTGTTTTACTCGCTCGCAGTTCGCTCCATAGTAGTGCTCGCTTGTGTGGATGCTGTGCTCGCTGATGGTTCGTAAACCGTTTACGTATCACAACCCTCGGATGGCATCCTCACCTCGCTCGCCCGCTCCTCTCTCTTCCCCTCGCCCCTCCTCATCCCCTCTATGTTTCCTACTGTATTCGAATGCTGCCATTCTCTGATTCGCTCCCCACTCACTGAGTCATCCACTAACGCTCAAATCGCGTGGCATTACAGACGACCCTTAGTAGCACAGTGAATTATGGCTATTGACTGAATAGAGTCAGCCACACGACACAGCACTGGGTGAGATATGTGTAGTGGTAGGTCATACACTGCGGACATGACACAACCATAGTGGATTTGTCGCTACCTTATGTCTCCATAACCGCTCCCGGGCACGCTCGCCCTCCATCTCATATTCCTCTCCGCCATGCACAGAGTTCATAGATTGCGACGCGGCTTAGTTTTGGCGGATCCCGCCGCTGCTCCAAAAAAAACCCTGTTGGTCTAGAAATGGAGTCTTGTTATTGGGAGGTTGTAACTATCCCCCCCCCCCCCACACAACACTCACACAACACACACACACACACACACACTCACACACACACACACACACAAACACACACACACACACACACACACACACACGAACGGAGGTGGTGTGTTCAAGACAGGAGGGAAGGGGAGGAGAGAGGGGAGAGGAAGGGAGAAGGAAGAGATGAGGAGGAGGAGAGAGGAGAGGGAGAGGAGGAGGAGAGAGAGAGGAGAGAGAGGAGGAGAGAGAGAGAGAGAGAGAGGAGAGGGAGAGAGGAGAGGAGGAGAGGAGGAGGGAGAGAGGAGAGAGAGTGAGAGAGAGGAGAGAGAGAGAGATAAAGAGAGCGACAGAGAGAGAGGATGTACTGGCTACTGCAGCCTGAACCTGCTACTTCCCACAGCCTGAACTGTGAGTGTATAAGAGATGATCCATTAGGATGGATGAGGTGAAGGCGCACACGCACACACACACACACACACACACACACACACACACATATACACACAGTCACACACACTTACTTACTTTCTGGCATTCTCTGTTCATGACCTAAATGTGGACTTTTCAACAGACTTGAGTGGATCTCAAAGTCCCCCGAGCCACTGGTCTTGATCCAAGTCCTGGCAGGGGGAGGAGGAGGAGGAGGAGGAGGAGGAGAGGACAGGATGAGACCTGAACACTGCTTACACTGCTGGGAGCAGACAGACCAGGGGTGGGTGGTGGGTGGTGGGAGGGTGGCGCGGTATTAGAGGCTCTATTTAAAACCCCATCAGCAGCGCCTCGAAAACTCGGAGCCAGCCGGGGCATCTGGAGAGGCTCAGAGAGGCGACAGGGGGACGAGGTGCGGTGTGCACCCATGGGACTTGTCCCGTGTTCTGTGTCCTGTGTTTAAGCCGCCGTCCCTGAGCTAGAGAATATCACTAACGTGGGTATGTCAGCACGGACATAAGCGCTGTGTTGTACACGCTTAAAGTCTTATTCGAGGGCTGAAGTTAAATTAATTGAAATATAATGATACGGGTCAAATGTGTCGGCTACATTTGTATACATCTTCCTATAGCATACCGTCTGTTTTTAGTCGCACGAACTAAACTACAACAGATCCTTTTCACGGCGGTGTCATCGGGTGGACAAGCGCATGTCTCGTTCATAACACTAATCATTGGGTCTGTGTTGGTTTCGTGTGCCACGGTAGCCAGGTAGCAGACTTATCTTTCCCAGGTTTAGTCTTCCGAAGTCTAATACCTGTTCCTCTGGCACGTAAAAGGGAGGCGACCCGTAATGAATGTTATGAGTGAACACCTGTGCTTATCCTTATCCCACCGACGCGCTCTGTGTGAAAAGGGTCTACTGACTATTCCTTCATTGTGTCTCTTCATTGCAAACAACGTAAATATCTGGGGCTTTGCCGAAAGTTGATGTTGAGATATCCGATACGTGCGTGTTGATCACGAGTGTTATGACATGCACCACGGTGATGCTGACCAGGGTAGGGGCGGCGGGGGCGGCGGTGAGTGTGTCACATGATCGCTTGGATAAACCTGCTATTTCACACACACACACACAACACACCACACACACACACACACACACACACACAAAGAGGAAAGAGAGACAGAGAGAGAGGGAGGAGGGAGACACATTGTCAGGGCAGGATAGAGGAGGAAGTGATGAAAGACGCAGGGAAAAGGAAATGACAGGAAGTTCAGACCGAATCCCACACAGTGGAGTGAACCCAGTGAGAGAGGAGAGGGGCTGACCAGAACCTTCTGTTATTAGAGAGGGGCTTTCATCTTCCGTTGTATTTAACGTAATCCAATTTGTACCCACCGGTCCCCTATTTCATTTTCACTGCACGTATTGATGAAAAGTCACGAAATTTGAAGAAATACCAACATCGGCGATACAAAGGGACTGTCGACTATCTCTGGGTTTTTTCCCCTGGCTCCTCCCCCTTTGTTTCCAAAACAAAGAGATAGGCACTGAATCGACCTCTTTGAAAGACATCCGGTATCGGTAGCGGTCATTTAGGTCATAGAGTTGATATCTTTCAGTGTCATCCGTGACTGAGCAGTTTAGTCTTCATTCGCTGTGCATCGTGTGTGTGTGTGTATAGGGATGGTGGCTGGTTTAAGCAGCCACAGGTTAAGCTGATTAGCCTCTGGGCTGCACACACCTGTGGGATGGGCGGTGGGGACATCTCACACACGCACACGCCACACGCACACGCCACGCACACACACAGGTGTGGCGGAGCCGTGAAAAGGGTCAAGGGTCATACTTGGTGATACTGGTTAATTAATCTCCATAAGAATGGAGATTAATTAACCAGGCACATACCGTAAATTGAAATGCTTTCACCTTGACCTCAGACAGACCAGCACACACACAAACACACAACACCGTCACATGAGGGGCCCATACAGGCATCGGACCACGACACCTGTCCTTGCTGGTAGGCGGTGGATCCTCCATACAATAATCAACAAGAGATAAGACAGGAACCAAAGTATGACTCAGTCAGCAGCACACTGTTCACTGGCCAACACTCACCAACCGGTTCAGAGACTACATGGAGGTAAATAGATATGTAAACACACACACACACACACACACAGCTTGTGTATATATGTACTTAACGCCTGTCGACTTACTACTACTGTTGTGCACCGACGCTTTCATCATCGTGTAGTTATGTAGTTGTGCCTCATGGAAAAATGAAGCGATTGAATTTGAGTTGAATTATTATTCCCCAAATGCCAAGACACGTTGTTGGCTGATTACTGGTTGCTGCAGTGCAGACACATCTCAACAAGCTTAGCGTAAACTGCATCTCTGTGGGTAATGGATTAATGTAGAGCTGGAAACAGGGATCCCAGGCACACACACACACACACACACAATGGCGTGTGACCCCTCGGTGCAAAGATTGAACCGCTTCACTGTCATTTATTACCCTGGAGTTGGCAATGAAGACCAAGTACACCGGCACACTAAGCATGCCTCAGAGAGTGTGTGTGTGTGTGTGCGTGTGTGTGCGCGTGTGTGTGATGTAGGAAGCTGTTCTCGTGAAGCCTCCGCACGGAAGAGGGGCTTGCAGGAGTCGCTGTTAGTCATGGCTATTTATCGCACACCCCCCACCCACCGACACCCACACCCACACCCACACACACATCCACACACACCAGCCTGTTGTGTATGACATCATCCATCATGTGAGCCAGGCCTGGGGGGCCGGTAGTCTCAGACACAGGACACAGGTCCACGGTCCGGGACAGCAACATTTGGAGGCCATGCAGTGATGGGATTCTAGGGATACAAGCATCATCTCATGCACTAGTACCCACGCACTCTTACCGTGTTGTTTCATGCCGGCTATATGAACGTGGACAAAAAACGCGGTGAAAAATTGCTACCAAGGTTGAAATTGAAATTAAAAATATAGGCTACCACCAGCCTTAAACGATGAATGAAATGGTTGACACCTTGAGAATGGTTGTCATGCTCACCCTCCTGTCCGCCTATATTTATGTCTTCTTTCCTTTCCTAAGGGTCCAATTTGGGAATGGTCCTCAAGGAGATAACAAAGAAAAGCATTGAAGCAGCTTTCCTGAGCATTTAGAGAATTCAAACAGCTTTCATCATGGCTGCCATTTAGATACTTCCAGGTCATTTCACTCAGTTAGGAACCTCCCAAAGCCAAAAATTACTATTGGACCAGAGCCATGATCTGTGAACCGTGTGTGGTTTCAAAATGGTGCCCAGACACTGGATCATACGTGTATATGGTGGGTTTAGGTGAACAAACACAACTTTGACGACAACAACAACAACAAAAGGTTAGACATCATTTGTGGTCGTGTAACATAACATGACATGAAAAAGATTAAATACATAACTCACATACTTATATGGTTGTTAGTTTGTCTGGGCTTGGAATGGTATTTCCTTGAGCTAACAATGGTTATGATGTGACAGCAATTTGAGAATCTAAATAGTTCTCGGGCTGTGTACTGTGACTGCTATCTCACATGTTTATAGGCCTTGTGACTTCTTTGCTATTTGGGAAGGGTGGCCCAGATATGGTTCCGATCGGGATGAAGAGGTTCCTCTTTAGCCTAATACTATTCACGACTCCAAGTATATTCAGATACACGTCATTTAGGAGCAGGTACAGTTCAGGCGTTTTACAATATAACAATACAACAATGGGTACATTATTTACTAACCAGAGAAAGAGACCCATTGAGGTAGGCCTACCATTATTAGGCCACATTTTTTCAACAGTGACTTGGCCAAGCCAACAGTCAACAATAAAGTTTCAGAAAACAGCTCGGCTGCAGACGTTGGAGCTCGAACAGGGGTACCCTTCTGGCCGGGAGTCGAACACGAACGCTATCTCCCTATCCACTGCATTCCTGGACGGAGAAGCCCATCCCACATTCAAATAAAACAACCAGACTTGGGCATCGTCCACCTTTCAGCTCCAACACACTCCAACATGTCAATGCGATAATAAAAAAAGAAACGAATAATTTCTTTACTGTCTTTACTGTCTAAACTTGTCTTATAAAGCCAGCTGAGGAGAAACAGACTCTCCTCAGACTCTCTCCAGCCCAGGGCTCCTCATAACGATCACACGCTGAGGCAGGCACACACACACACACACACACACACACACACACACATATATAGACGCGCACACACTTAGACACGCACACATGCTTGTTAACGTATCTATGTAGTCGTGGAGCCACTGAGTCATGTAAGCGTTTTAGCTGACATGCGCTGATACCAGAGTGTTTGAACAGCTGTATGGAGTGGCTTTAAATAGCCAGCCGGTGTTTGTCCTCACGGCTAACAGCTATCTGGTAAAAAAAAAAAAAAAGGGGGCCCATGGGCTGGAGAGAGTCTGAGGAGAGTCTGTTTCTCCTCACTGGCTGGGGGGGCAGGATGACTTGGGGGAGAACAAGGGCGTGCATGCGACGGTTGTGT
>PIJE02000544.1:2500-47567 GCA_002895965.2 Coryphaenoides rupestris | reverse complement strand
CATCCCCCCTTAAGTCATCCCCTCCCCCGCAGCTGCAGAGTGGGTCTGCAACGTCTGCCCACCGTGATGGATGGAACGCTCCACCTGCGTGTCCCCTGGTAGTGTGCTGCTAGCGCTACATAACAACAACACCACCACCACCATCCACCAACCATCATCCACTGCATGGTGGCACTGGCGCCCCGCAGGCTCTCGGTGTGTACACAGATTCACTAAACATTCGTCAGGAAGAGACCCTCGAGAAACAGGATCTATCGCTCTGCGTGACGGACAGCTGGGAGTCCCACACAAGGTGGAGGGAGAGGCTGAGTATGATGGGATGGGCTGGGGCCGTGAGGGCATGAAAGGGGGGATGGACGGGTGGGTGGGTGGGTGAGTGGAGAGGAGGTGAGCAGCGTGGAGATAGATGGATGGATACGAAGCAAGGGCGAGAGAGAGGGGGAAATCGGTGTGGGGGAGGGCTAGTTGAGGGAGGGAGGGAAACCAAGGTCGTTTGAAACCATGTGGGAGGGGGGAGAGAGTGAGAGAGAGTGGGGGGGCGGCATGTCCAATACATTCCGATCGCTTTGATAATTAAACCCTAATATAAAATATCGATCAGCGGGGTTCGAGTCGATCAGCAAATGCTGTGGATGAATGTGTTTTGCCATTTTAAAATGGCCCACCTCAAACTCTTAATAGCTGATTAATAAAGAGATGGAATGCTAAGCTATGAGGAAATGACGACTTTGCAAGAGGGAATAAATAACTCTTGGCTGTCACCTGCTGATAACCGCCATTCACTAACTTTCAAGTCTCCCCCAGTCATCCCCTCCCCCCCAGCAGTGCAGAGTGGGTCTGCAACGTCTGCCCACCGTGATGGATGGAACGCTCCACCTGCGTGTCCCCTGGTAGTGTGCAGCTAGCGCTACATAACAACAACACCACCACCACCACCACCACCACCATCCATCATACCACTGCATGGGTGGCACTGGCGCCCGCAGGCTCTCGGTGTGTACACAGATTCACTAAACATTCGTCAGGAGAGGACCCTCGACAAACAGGATCTATAGCGCTGCGTGACGGACCGCTGGGAGTCCCACACAGGTGGAGGGAGAGGCTGAGTATGATGGGATGGGCTGGGGCCGTGAGGGGAGGGAGGAGGGAGGAGGCATCCTGGTTTGGCCGAGTGGTCCAACGGAATCTTCTTGTGTGCGTGTGTGTGTATTTTGTGTGCGTGTGTGTGTGTGTGTGTGTGTGTGTGTGTGTGTGTGTGTGTGTGTATGTATTTTATGTGTGTGTGTGTATTTAATGTGTGGGTGTGTATTTAATGTGTGTGTGTATTTTATGTGTGTGTTTGTGTATTTAATGTGTGGGTGTGTATTTAATGTGTGTGTGTGTGTGTGTATTTAATATGTGTTTGTGTGTGGTGTGTGTGTGGTGTATGTATGGTGTGTGGTGTGTGTGTGGTGTATGTGGTGTGTGTGTGGTGTGTGTATGTGTGTGTATGTGTGTATGTTTGTGTGTGGCGTATGTGTGGTGTATGTGTGGTGTATGTGTGGTGTATGTGTGGTGTGGTGTACATGTGGTGTGTGTGGTGTGTGTGTGGTGTATGTGTGGTGTATGTATGGTGTGTGTGTGGTGTATGTGTGGTGTATGTGTGGTGTGTGTGTGGTGTATGTGGTGTATGTGTGTGTGGTGTGTGTGTGGTGTGTGTGTGTGGTGTATGTGTGGTGTGTGTGTGTGGTGTGTATGTGTGGTGTATGTGTGTGGTGTATGTGTGTGGTGTATGTGTGATGTATGTGTGGTGTATGTGTGGTGTGTGTGTGGTGTGTGTGGTGTATGTGTGGTGTGTGTGTGTCCCCTCAGGGAAGGAAGTTCGGCACCGCCTTCAGTGCCCAACAGGAAGTAGCCTCACAAAGAAAAGGAGGAGGAGGAAGTGGCGGAGGGGAGGGGTGAGGAGGGAGGAGGGGGTGGAGAGAGTTTTACAGAAGATGAAGAAAAGAGGCGGGGCATGGAGCCGGAGGGTGGGGCTTGTGAATGCAAATATGTGTGCGGAGGGGGAATCCTCAATGCTAAATGCATTTCCTCTTCCTGACAAACAAGCACGGATCCACACACACACACACACACTCGAGAAGAAGACCCCAACTTACTTTTCTTTTAAAAATGAAATCATCCAACGGTTTGGCGTGATCTACACTCCTCCTGGTCCCAAACATGTCTCCATCCTGTAGCAACACACACACAGACACACACAGGGTTCTTAGTAACATGGCACCGTGGAGCAGCGAGCTGAGCACAGCATCAAGACAGACACTCATACCATCCTTTGACCGCTGTTATGTTTGGCAGGCTGGGACCGCTAGGCCTGCAGGCCCGGCTTGACAAAGCCATCCCTGTGGGTGCAAGCGTCCACAGGCTGGCGAACACATAGCGAATGAGCTAGCTGCTGCTGCTCTCCGATATGACACACACACACGCACGCACACGCACACACACACACACACACACACACACACACACACACACACACACACACACACAGAGGCTTTGCAGTTTGCAATAGGCTCATGCATGAGCAGGCAAAACTGTTTTGGCTGCGACAACACAAGGGCTCTATTCACTGTACTCTGGCAGGAGACTGAGGGAAGGCATCTCTGCCCTGACCATAATGTACACACACACACAGACACAAGTACATGCAGACACGCACACACAAGTAAGAGGCATAAAACACACACACCATTATCATAATTGTCGTCACCAGCAAAACTTTCATCTGTTGTTGTCAAGCACACACACACACACACACACTGCAGTGCACACACACTGCGCACACCGAACACACACACACACACACACACGCGCAGCGACGCCTCGGACGGTTCGGCGGCATCCTGGCTACAGTAGGCATTCCATATGTTTTGGTTAAGGCACTGAGGAACCAGGTTCAAAACGGAAGTCTGGACCGCATTTACCAGGATTGGGAGGAGAGAGAGACGAGAGAGAGAGAGAGAGGATCAAGGGGGGGGGGGGGGGGGGGGGAAGAGAAATGAAGAAGGACTATCCAAGATGGTGAGAGAAAGAGAGAGAGAGAACATTTCTTTCAACAGGAGGCCCTTTACGCAGTATCACTTCCCTGCATATTTCAGGACAAGAATAATACAAAAATAAACACTCCTAGTGTTCCTCTGCGTCTCTATTATTGTCTGCACTGCAGCATCGGAGGTATTCAACCAGCTGCTCGCTTCCACTTCATTACCGAGACTACGGACTCGCTCTGCTTCAAGCGCGAATGCTAACTGTTTGTACCATTAGCATTATAGGTAGGCCTATATTTGCTCTATTTCCCATCAGGAGGGCCATCTCTCTGACCACTGCGGCCTCCTCCCAACGTTAGCATCTCGCCTCCTCCTCCTCCTCCTCCTCCTCCCGACTCTCGTCACTTCTCCTACCTCGCTCCCTCCCCTCACTCCCCGACTCACTCTGTCCTTCATCCACACATCTGGTTGCAGCGCAGATGTGGCAGAGCCGGGGTAAAGCCGGAGACGGGGTAAGGGGAGTGCTTTGATGGGGGCGACATTGCGATGGATTCGTGAAGGCAGACGTACAACACACACACACACACACACCTCAGTTATTTTGGCATATTATGCGAGTTGGATGTTTATTCCAAACCTAAAAGGTATGAGAAAATAGCAAGGGAAAATCATGGGGAATGGGAAATAAAACAATAACATTACTAATGAGCCAAGGAAGAAGAGAGAGCTACAAGGAGGAGGGGTCAGGGTCGTGGGGGTCAATGCACTCAAAACGTTGCACTCCGATCACGTGTCTTACCGTACAATAAACGTTAATTCTCATTTGCGAAAGAAAGGAAAGCCATTTTCCAAATCCGGGCAGACGCATTCCTGAGAGTCTTTCCAAAAGACACAGAATACCCTAACAACCAGAAACCGCATGTTTGTAAGAGTGTTTGTATGGAGGGGGGGTGGGGGGGCGGCCGTAGTGTAGTCAGACAGTTAACCAAACACAACTGAAAACAGCTGTCTTGCCCCTCTATCCATCCCATCCACCCCTCTCTCTCTCTTCCCGGCTCTCTCTCTCTCTCTCTCTCCCCCTCTCTGGCTCTCGCTCTCCCTCTCCCGCGGTCCCCTTCCTCTCACGAACATTACCCTGCAGGTCACATCAGAGAGATACGGTTCCACCGCAAGGAGAGCAAACTCAAACCAGCCGCGGTGCCGCGACGACGCCGGCCCTCTGGAGCTAGCCTCCGCGCTGCTGCAAGACAATGGGGGGGGGCCATGCCACGAGCGTACAACGCTGTCTCACATCAAGCAATGTGCGGCTAGGCTACGTTCTGTGCGTTGAACACAGCACAACGCACATAGCATGTACCAGCTAGCATCTACTGCCTAGCGTGTATTGTAGTACACAGTGTAGCACAAAGCACATACATGAACCACTTAGCGTGTACGACCTAGCGTGTGTGTACATCCCACCTAGCGTTTAGCACCTGACGTGTGGCACAAAGCATGCACCACCTAGCGTGTAGCATATCGAGTACTTTGCACGCTTGCCAACTAGCACCATGTGACCACTTTGTGTGTTAGCACATGGGTGGCACCTTGCATGCAACACATTTTGGCTAGCTGTCAGAATGTGGGACATTATGAATGATGATTATACCAAGATCACGCCCCCCCCCCTTCTCGTCTAGATAGAACCACTGGACAGGGATTAATGCTCTGCCCACATGGCTCACAGCCTGTTGAACGCCACACCGGAAGACTTGACTTTGGCCAAAAGAAAGGTTTTTCTGTAAATGTAATAAAGGATATAGACTCCCCTATGTACTGACTGCAATGTGCTCTTGCATGAACATGTGGCTTTGTTGTGAATGCATATGTACCGCAATGTGAATAAAAGACATAAAATGTGTTACTACTACACACAATGTTGTCTACGTGTATTTGTTTTGGTCCAAAACTATTTAAATCCCTGTATTTAATGTCCTCAGAATAGCTTTAATAAGCAGCAGCTGGAACGGTATGTAGCTGTTGTACACGTTTCCATTTGACCAGCGAGACCTTCAACCTCCCTGTAAGCAGGCCTATAGCAACGTCTTGTAAGAATCCCTTAAAACCCCTTTTCTCCCCTTCACTCGAAAGACAGACACACACACACCACACACACACACACACACACACACACACACACACACACACACACACACACACACACACACACACACACACACACACACACACACACACACACACACACACACACACACACACACACACACGTGTGTCTTCGTGCCGCGCTTGGCCTCTCACACGCCCTTATCAAAAAGACCGTCCACCTCTGATGGACATTTTTTCCCGATAGCATATCGCAGCGTAACGTTTCGGAGCACTTAGGACTCCGCTGTCCAAACATCTACAGCACGAAAGACAGAACGCCACACACACAAGCTTACACATACATATACATATACACACCACATTACTTATACATTACAGACCCTTCTGGCACGCTGCCTGGGTGGTAAATCAGTCATACGCAACCTGGCCTAAATGTAGAGTCCAGACTACAGATAAAGGGATTTAAGGCAAACACAAAACTTCAGAATTGAGCGAGATGTCGTAGTTTTGGGGGCCGAGCGATGCAACTTCAAATTGGTATCACGATTATCTCAAAGTTTGACCGCGATTACTGCATGACTGTTTATATTAGGTATGCTTTTTTTCATAGTTCCCTGACAAGGTTTGCACTGCAAATATGCTCAACTATTAAAGCTGGGAAATTTTTTCCCAAATGGAGTGCATATCTTATCTTTGTTTATTTTGCAAAAATTCAAGGAAACAGACAGAAGCCCTTTATTGAATATTTTGAACAGAACCGACATGAGCAAGATTAAGTCGGTGAACGGTTCCAAATGTCGCTTTCCATAGCCTGCATTTTCCGTGATTTTCCATCGCCCAGCCCTGCATAGTTTATACACATGATAATCGTCTTCACACACACACACACACACACACACACACACACACACACACACACACACACACACACACACACACACACACACACACACACACACCACACACACACACACTCTACACAGACACACACACACAACATGCGACAGACAGTCTCACACGACCTGGATCCACGGGGCCCGGCCGGGCCAAGCCCGAAAAGACAACGTGGAGTCACCTCCCTGTGGGCTCACCACCTGCAGGGAGAGTCATTGGGGTCGGGTGCATTGTATACCGGGCGGTAGGCAAAAGCGGGGTCCTGGGCGTGCGGATCCCCGTCATCGCCGACTGGTTCTAGGGACGTGGAACGTCACCTCACTGGCGGGGAAGGAGCCAGGCTGCGTGCAGGTGCAGGAGTCAGACCTGGGGAGAGAGAGAGAGAGACAGGAGAGAGAGACAGAGAGAGACAGAGAGGGAGAGAGAGACAGAGAGAGAGGGAGAGAGACAGAGAGGGAGAGAGAGAGGGAGAGAGACATAGACAGACAGAGAGAGCAAGAGGGAGGGACAGAGAGGGAGAGGGAGACGGAGAGGGGGAGGGAGAGGGAGAGGGAGAGAGAGAGGGAGTCAAGGGGGGGGGGAGAGAAAGAAGAGGACTATCAAGATGGTGAGAGAAAGAGAGAGAGAGAGAGAACATTTTTTTCAACAGGAGGCCCTTTACGCAGTCTCACTTCCCTGCATATTTCAGGACAAGAATAATACAAAAATAAACACTCCTAGTGTTCCTCTGCGTCTCTATTATTGTCTGCACTGCAGCATCAGAGGTATTCAACCAGCTGCTCACTTCCACTTCATTACCGAGACCACGGACTCGCTCGGCTTCAAGCGCTAATGCTAACTGTTTGTACATTAGCATATAGGTAGGCCTATATTTGCTCTATTGCCATCAGGAGGGCCATCTCTCTGACCACTGCGGCCTCCTCCCAACGTTAGCATCTCGCCTCCTCCTCCTCCTCCTCCTCCTCCCGACTCTCGTCACTTCTCCTACCTCGCTCCCTCCCCTCACTCCCCGACTCACTCTGTCCTTCATCCACACATCTGGTTGCAGCGCAGATGTGCAGAAGCCGGGGTAAGCCGGAGACGGGGTAAGGGGAGTGCTTTGATGGGGGCGACATTGCGATGGATTCGTGAAGGCAGACGTACAACACACACACACACGCACACACACACACCTCAGTTATTTTGGCATATTATGCGAGTTGGATGTTTATTCCAAACCTAAAAGGTATGAGAAAATAGCAAGGGAAAATCATGGGGAATGGGAAATAAAACAATAACATTACTAATGAGCCAAGGAAGAAGAGAGAGCTACAAGGAGGAGGGGTCAGGGTCGTGGGGGTCAATGCACTCAAAACGTTGCACTCCGATCACGTGTCTTACCGTACAATAAACGTTAATTCTCATTTGCGAAAGAAAGGAAAGCCATTTTCCAAATCCGGGCAGACGCATTCCTGAGAGTCTTTCCAAAAGACACAGAATACCCTAACAACCAGAAACCGCATGTTTGTAAGAGTGTTTGTATGGAGGGGGGGGTGGGGGGGCGGCCCGTAGTGTAGTCAAGACAGTTAACCAAACACCAACTGAAAAACAGCTGTCCTTGCCCCCTCTATCCATCCCATCCCCCTCTCTCCTCTCTTCCCGGCTCTCTCTCTCTCTCTCTCTCCCCTCTCTGGCTCTCGCTCTCCCTCTCCCGCGGTCCCCTTCCTCTCACGAACATTACCCTGCAGGTCACATCAGAGAGATACGGTTCCACCGCAAGGAGAGCAAACTCAAACCAGCCGCGGTGCCGCGACGACGCCGGCCCTCTGGAGCTAGCCTCCGCGCTGCTGCAAGACAATGGGGGGGGGCGATGCCACGAGCGTACAACGCTGTCTCACATCAAGCAATGTGCGGCTAGGCTACGTTCTGTGCGTTGAACACAGCACAACGCACATAGCATGTACCAGCTAGCATCTACTGCCTAGCGTGTATTGGAGTACACAGTGTAGCACAAAGCACATACATGAACCACTTAGCGTGTACGACGTAGCGTGTGTGTACATCCCACCTAGCGTTTAGCACTGACGTGTGGCACAAAGCATGCCCCACTAGCGTGTAGCATATCGAGTACTTTGCACGCTTGCCAACTAGCACCATGTGACCACTTTGTGTGTTAGCACATGGGTGGCACCTTGCATGCAACACATTTTGGCTAGCTGTCAGAAGGTGGGACATTATGAATGATGATTATACCAAATCCCCCCCCATCCCATCCCACCTTCTCGTCTAGATAGAACCACTGGACAGGGATTAATGCTCTGCCCACATGGCTCACAGCCTGTTGAACGCCACACCGGAAGACTTGACCTTGGCCAAAAGAAGGTTTTTCTGTAAATGTAATACATAAAGGATATAGACTCCCATATGTAGTGACTGCAATGTGGCTCTTGCATGAACATGTGGCTTTGTTGTGAATGCATATGTACCGCAATGTGAATAAAAGACATAAAATGTGTTACTACTACACACAATGTTGTCTACCGTGCATTTGTTTTGGTCCAAAACTATTTAAATCCCTGTATTTAATGTCCTCAGAATAGCTTAATAAGCAGCAGCCTGGAACCGGTATGTAGCTGTTGTACACGTTTCCATTTGACCAGCGAGACCTTCAACCTCCCTGTAAGCAGGCCTATAGCAACGTCTTGTAAGAATCCCTTAAAACCCCTTTCTCCCCTTCACTCGAAAGACAGACACACACACACACACACACACACAACACACACACACACACACACACACACACACACACACCACACCACACACACACACACACCACACACACACACACACACACACACACACACACACACACACACACGTGTCTTCGTGCCGCGCTTGGCCTCCTCACACGCCCTTATCAAAAAGACCGTCCACCTCTGATGGACATTTTTTTCCGATAGCATATCGCAGCGTAACGTTTCGGAGCACTTAGGACTCCGCTGTCCAAACATCTACAGCACGAAAGACAGAACGCCACACACACAAGCTTACACATACATATACATTACACACCACATTACTTATACATTACAGACCCTTCTGGCACGCTGCCTGGGTGGTAAATCAGTCATACGCAAGAGTCCAGACTACAGATAAAGGGATTTAAGGCAAACACAAAACTTCAGAATTGAGCGAGATGTCGTAGTTTTGGGGGCCGAGCGATGCAACTTCAAATTGGTATCACGATTATCTCAAAGTTTGACCGCGATTACTGCATGATTGTTTATATTAGGTATGCTTTTTTTCATAGTTCCCTGACAAGGTTTGCACTGCAAATATGCTCAACTATTAAAGCTGGGAATTTTTTTTCCAAATGGAGTGCATATCTTATCTTTGTTTATTTTGCAAAAATTCAAGGAAACAGACAGAAGCCCTTTATTGAATATTTTGAAACAGAACCGACATGAGCAAGATTAAGTCGGTGAACGGTTCCAAATGTCGCTTTCCATAGCCTGCATTTTCCGTGATTTTCCATCGCCCAGCCCTGCATAGTTTATACACATGATAATCGTCTTCTCACACACACACACACACACACACACACACACACACACACACACACAACACACACACACACACACACACACACACACACACACACCACACACACACACACACCTGGAACAAGAGTATGAAGCTAGCTGCCCAGAACAACACTATACTGTACTGGACTTCCACAGCCAGGTCAAAATGTTTCACAGTTATAAAGGTATGAAAGCGAAGAGGGAGGAGGAGGAGGAGGAAGAGGAGGAGGGGGAAAAAATGAGCCATGTTGAGTGTAACAAGGGGTGGGGGGCGGAGCAGGAGAACAGCGGCGGGAATAGAGAGATCATGTTCAATTTCCTCCGCTGGGAAACGTCTCAAGGCCTGAGTCCCGACGCCGGGAAGCCCTCGCCAGCCTCGTTTGCATGGGAGCCCATTTCCTGTGGGTGATTAGCAGAGGGGAACGCAGCAGCAGCAGCCTCGTGTGTGTGTGTGTGTGTGTGTGTGTGTGTGTGTGTGTGTGTGTGTGTTATATGTGTGTGTGTGTGTGTGTGGGGCTCGAATGGAGGGGTCTGGGGTTGTTTTGTCTGCAACGGGAGGAAAGGAATGCCCAAATCAAACACAGTGAACAGGACGCCTGGAGAGTGGAGGGAGAGAGTCATATAGAGAAGAGAGAGTGCGTCATAAAGAGACGAGAGAGTCATATAGAAAAGAGAGAAAGTCCTAGAGAGAGGAGAGAGAGGAAAGGGAGTCATATGGAGAAGAGAGTCAGAGAGAAGACTTGTACAGAAGAGAGAGTCCTAGAGATGGAGTCCTATAAAGAAAAGAGAGTCCGAAAGAAGTCATAGAAAAGAGAGTCATAGAAATGGAGTCCTATAGAGAAAGAGTCTAGAGAGAAAAGGGTCATACAGAAGAGAGAGAGTCATGGAGATGGAGTCCTATAAAGACGAGAGTCATAGAGAAAAGACAGTCATAGAGAGGGAGTCCTATAGAGAATAGTCATACAGAAGAGAGAGTCATGGAGGTGGAGTCCTATAAAGAGAGGGTCAGAGAGAAGAGGGTCACAGAGAGACGAGAGAGTGTCATATGGAGTCCTACAGAGAAGACGGGGGGGGGCTATAGAGAGGAGAGAGACCTATAGAGAGGAGAATCATAAGGGAGAGTGGAGAAGAGTCATAGAGAGGGAGTCCTATAAAGAAGAGCCATACAGAAGAGAGTCATGGAGGTGGAGTCCTATAAAGAGAGGGTCAGAGAGAAGAGGGTCACAGAGAGACGAGAGAGTCATATGGAGTCCTACAGAGAAGACGGGGGCCTATAGAGAGGAGAGAGACCTATAGAGAGGAGAATCATAAGGGAGAGTGGAGAAGAGTCATAGAGAGGGAGTCCTATAAAGAAGAGCCATACAGAAGAGAGTCATGGGAGGTGGATGTCCCTAATAAAGAAGAGGGTTAGAGAGAACGAGGGTCACAGAGAGACGAGATAGTGGTCATATGGCCCGGTCCTACAGGGAAGACAGGCGGCCTATATGATGAGGAAGAGGAGACCTATAGAGAGGAGAATCATAAGGGAGAGTAGAGAAGAGTCATAGAGAAGAGTCATAGAGAAGAGTAAGAGAGGGAGAGTGAGACAGACAGACAGACAGAGACAGAGAAACTGGCCTCAGGTATTCGGCAGAGAGAGCAGTGAGAAATGTAAACACAGTGAAAGTCAGCTGCAGCATTGAGCGGCGTGGAGCAGCCGGAGTGGCGAGGCCGAGAGCTGATAAGGCACGCGGTGGCGTCACGGACGGGCGCGTTGAGAGACGGATATCAAATGGAGAATTAATTGTTTTTTGTTTGCCAGCACTTATCGACTGTAAAGAGCATTCCTCGCGCTGGGTCTCTGCATTCCAGCGGGAGGAGTTGGGTGGAGCAGGAATGCATTGAGTCTGTTGACGAGCTGTCGGGATTTTTTTTTTAAACGAGAAAAAGAAAAAAAAACATTTACTTCACCTTGAACCTGTTTCTTATGTTTCCTGCTGCGCGTGACATAGCAGTCCTTCGGCGCCCCATATGTTATACAAGTTACAGCTACTGGTTTGCCTCAACACCGTGTGTCGGTTTAACAGTTTAAAACGTGAAAAGATGAACGACACTTATCGACAGAATGTGAAAGAATAACAGTGTTGATGCCATCTCAAAACCATCTATGCGTTGTGTTGTACAGATATTTACTTAAATTAGCAGCAAAGCGCTGGCCCATGACGTCCCTTAATACCACTTTCTACCTCACGAGGCGCCATTCCATATTCTAATCTCTTGTCAATCATGTCAAAGGTCAATCATGTCAATCATGTCAAAGGTCAATCATGTCAATCATGTCATGTCAAATCACTTTGAAGGAGAAAAACTTTAACGGTAAGCTTTATGTTATATTGCGTTGGGTGATGCTTTTGTTGTGGGCCTTATATTCTGCCCCCTATTTGTGGGGGATTAATTCAACAGTTGGTCAAAGCTTATACATTGCACCTTTAAATTGGTACCAATACCAATTAAAAAAAAAAAAAGGTACGCATGTAAAATAACGGCAAATAAAAGAGAGAAAACATCTACAAAGTCTGTGAAATCTGTGAATATCTTAAACTAATTCTCAACTAAAAACAATTGTGTAATATAAAAAAAGCCAATAGCACAGTTTAAACTGCACACCCACACACACACACACAGCACACACACACACACACGGCAGAATTCCAGTGCCGCCATATAATTCTGTTAGTTGGGAGACTTTAGGTTCATCCAGTTAAAACAAACAACAGAATAATGAGGTATGTCTCTTTTTGCCCATTTTGGTTATCGCAACCACGTCCAAAACACTTCCCGTGGTTTAATGCCAGGCATTTTCCCCCCGGTCTGTGCTGGAAGGAGCCATCACCCAAATGAAGTTGATAGGCTGCCATTGTTGCCTTTTAAGGTCAATAGTGTCTCAAATGCCTGGCATAGCTGGGCGTGCGGCACCAGCTGGCTGACAGGAGAGAGAGAGAGAGAGAGAGAAGATAACCCATAAAAGACACCGATTTGCCTAGGAGGGGTTCCTGCTCACACGGCCCACACCTACACCTCCAGGAAGTGATGGTGGGGGGGGGGGGATATGGTAAACGGGTATGGTGAAAAGAGACAACCACACACACACACACACACACACACACACACACACACACACACACACACACACACACACACACACACACACACACACTCACACACACACACACACACACGTACACAGTATGATTATTTCACACCATTATCATTACTCCACACCCCATCTTTAAATCTTCCAAACCAATAACATCCCTGCAGCAGATGCGATGGCTATGATTAAAAGGCCCGCTGTGATTAGCCTTGTGTGTTTGTGAGCGCGGTCCGACACCCACCACCGCGTGACTGATCGATGACTGCTGCCTGACTCACCGACAGTGAGCGATGCTTGTTTTGATACTCGTGGAAAGTCTGCGGGCCGGGCGGCTGATATGTAACATCGAGGAGGTCGGACCGGCGGTCGGTGAGGGAAGAGTGGGGTTTGGACGGAGCTTTAGAGGGAGCTCGGAGACTTGACGTCAAAGCCTGGGCCCCGGGAGGAAAGAGCGCGGAGGAAACGGCCGAAGGTTGGACCATAAACTATGCCCGGTATTCCACAGAGCACAAACCCACCACTTAAGGAAGTGTGTGTGTGTGTGTGTGTGTGTGTGTGTGTGTGTGTGTGTGTGTGTGTGTGTGTGTGTGTGTGTGTGTGTGTGTGTGTGTGTGTGCGTGTGTGCGTGTGTCTCTCTCTCTCTCTCTCTCGCTCTCACAATACAGAACGGAAGGTGGCGGTAGACATTCCACTCCAGGCACCAGAAGGAAGTGTTTGACCCAAAGTACCGGTGCACAATAACCCGAGAGAACAATCCCAAACTGACACGGCTAAATCGCCCCTTTGCTGCAAATTTCACATGGCTAACGCACCAATGGCGTCGGTGCATTAGCTGGCGTGATATTGGCTGGCGTTGTCCGTGGCGTTTCCCGTCTAGGGACGGCTACGGCGGGCAAAGGCAGCCCAGGGGGGAAAGATCTGAAGGCAAGACCTTCCAGATGGAGACCCAAAATGATGACTCGCACATGGCCGCCACGAGAGGCTTTCGGAGGGCGTGGGTATCTGTGTCTGTTTCGGTGTCCGCCCCTGTCTGTCTGCACCGTCTAATATTGTCATGTTTTAGCCCAATAGGTCATAAATTACCAGACAGGGGGCTGTCTGGCAAGTACAGTGAACACAGCCATCACTGCTGCCGCCGGTACCAGCTACAGCCCTAGCTACTTTGAAGAACTGTAATCATCTTTTACAGAAGTGACTGCAACACCTACTACTACTACTACTACTACTACTACTACTACTACTACTACTGGAGCTCGTACTCCCACTGCAATTACTGCCACGGGGACTTTACTCTTGAAATACGGGCACACAAATGGTTTCAGGATTATTTTTTCTTCATTCAACTGTGAATTCAAATTGTGGTTTCAGTGCGCCAGGTCTATTTTTACGATCTAATTTCTGCCTGTGTTAGCCCGCTACGTTTAGTCTGGTCAGGACGAGCTAGCCAGAGAGAGAAGGAGGGAGACCTCCAAAGGCAACGTTGGGTGTGGGAGACGGCCAATATGGCCGCCCACCCCCCACGCTGTTACAAAACGCCCTGCACTTCATGAACGGAGATGGGACGTCAAGAGTCCTCCTCCAGAGAGAGCGAGAGCAAGCGAGAGAGACAGAGAGAGAGAATTACAGAGGGAGAGAGAGAGGGGCTGGAAATAGCATGGCTGTTGATGTCTGTATGGGTCAATACCGGCATGGTGAAAGCGGCGATGAGCAGCCATGCCAAGACACACACGAGGGATGGATGGACCAATGCCTCTGGGAATAGGGGGAAGAGGAAAGTGATTGCTAGTTGCTGGTTCCAAACATCCCCCCTTCTGACTGAGAAAGTACATTTGAGTTGGAGCCTTCGTTCTAACCGTGTCTTGACACAAGGACTCCGAAAAAAGAAGAATAAAATAAAATACATCGCTAAATCCGTCGTATTGTTATAATTTGTTTGGTAAGTCACTTTGGACGAAAGTGACTGCGTCTAAAATAAATAAAGCGGCAACAGGTACGGTAGGCCAACGCCACGGAGTAATCCGACGACCTGGAGAAACGGAAGAAAAAGTTTCATAGATAAATCAGAAACAATGCGCCGGAGCATGCATTCACGGAGGGGGGGGGTGGGGGATCTACAGGACGGGAGAGGAATGGGAAAAGGCCCGGTTGCCATGGCGTCGGGAACATTCCATTCGCTGAGAACATGTATATTTTGTGATCACAAGAAAAATAATCCGCCAGAGGAATTTTATTTTGAGAGCCGGCGGGTAGATCCTTACAGCGGGTCAGAGGAGAGTTGCATGTGTGTGTGTGTGTGTGTGTGTGCGTGTGAACATGCGTGTGTGTTCCCGTGTGTTACTAGGACACGGCCTCCCCCTATCCATCACCTGGCTTATCACTCTGTCACCGGTGTCATTCGTGGGCCCTGTGAGCAGTAAATACGACTTCACACCGGCCTCTGCCAAGACACACACACATGCACTGCTGCTGCAGGAACCATCAATAACTAAGCCAGCCAAACATAGAGGCATCTAGATATGGACGGACACACACATACATACACACACACACACACACACACACTCCAACCAGCTGGCCAACTGTATATTACAGACATAAGGTTTCGAGATGTCACTTTTGGGAAGGATGTTGACACAGGTGTCCGATTACTTGTGAGATCCTCTCCTCTCGCTGTTTGCTCTCCTCATTTGGGTTGCCTTAGTTTTGCATGTTGTAGTCTGCCCTCAATGCCCTCCGTGGGACTCTACATTTCCTCTGTCGCTGTTGACACCTTGTCAAACAAACCAATGCCCCCGGCATGAATGATGACATCTATTCACCTCAAAACAGCATGAAAGTGACATCGTGAGGTCAGTAGCGAGGCAGCGGCCAATGAGGGAGCAGGATGTAACCAGGAAGTGAATCAAACAATGCGCGATGTAGAGGTACATGTTATTTATTGAGTAATTGATGTCGGCTTTTCCTGGTGATAAAGGCTATGACGTCGTTTTATGATGTCTTTTTCTGTTATTATGAGTCATAATCAGCATAGGCCCAAGTCATTTTTAAAAGGTGTTTAGGCATTCAAATCTCATAAGTAGACGATTTTGACGTATTAGGTCAAACAATATTGTGACATTTGATTTGGTTAACATTTCACAAGTTTTCCTTCTAAGTCTTCTGGGGCCCCAAGACAGAAATACATCGCTCTCTCTCTCTCAACTTTATTCTGGCTGTCATGCATCCCACCGGCTCCAACACACAAAACACAGCCAGGCTGGTTCACGAGAAAGCAGGTCGCGGAGATTGGAACGATGACCACCAACTCTTCAGAAACACACGGAAATTATCCATCCGACCACCACAGGACATCGGCGCAGCCACAAAATGTGCCGCACGCACACACACGCACACGCACGCACACACACACACCTGAGCTCCAGCTGGAACGGCAGTGTAGCCTGAAGACCTCTGGACGAACCCGGAGCAGTGAGTGCCGGGCTGCCCGGCGCACAGAAGAACCCCGTCCAAACAACGGGGGCTCTCAAGGCACCACCCGGGAAAAACAGGGATTCCAAAACAGTGGAGCGTTTTTCGGCAGAGGGCCTCTCTCTGGATTAGAGGGCTGAGGGAACATTTGTTTAACTGTCATGGCGTGGCCCGTTACGGTGGCACGAAAAAACATTCAATTAAAGTCGCGTTATGGTCGCTGGACGGCACACCACCAGCTACTCACTGGCCAACGGACAAAAGGTTCACACTGCGCTCAAAGTGGTGATGTTTCATGAGAGAGGGAGAAAGCATGCGTGTGTGTGTGTGTGTGTGTTTTACTTCTCAGACATTTGTCATCATCTCCTGGTTCCAGTCAGCCTTGTGGTGTCTAAAAAGCCATTTAAAAAAAAAACTTCCATCGGCACATTAGGCTCGTCTGCGTCTTTTCCCACGCAGACAGTTGTGGCCCGGGGGGTGGGGGGGATTTAGAGTCATATTTATACAGCACTTAACGTACACCTTCCTCGACATTGTAAGGAAATACACAGAGGGCCGGCCAGACAGACGAACAAACAGACGAGATGATTAAGAGACAGACAGACTAATGGGCGGAACGATTAAGAGACAGAGAGACAAACAGTGGCAGACCCGTGGACCCTGCATGCATGGTGACTGAGCACAGATCTGAGAGGAAGCGAGCAGAGCAGGAATGCACCTTGAACCAGACTGGAATGACTCCTGATATGCCAAAAATGTCTCCCCCCCCGCCCCGCCCCCCCACAACCCCCAGCCCACACCCACACAAACACACACACACACACACACTCTCTCTGCCCTCAGTGCCCCCACCAAGACGTGGTCTTGTTAGCCCACCTTCCTCCCCTTACAGACCCCCCAACGCCACCCTAGCACCACCCTACCCCCCACCCACATCCGCCCCTCCAACTCACAGTATTCCTCTGTGTGTTCTCTGTGCAAGATGTACATTAAGATGTCTCACACACACAGACACACAGACACACACACAGACAGTGTGTGTGTGTGTGTGTGTGTGTGTGTGTGTGTGTGTGTGTGTTTCCACCCAGCTGACCCAGACGTGCCTTTTAAGGGTAAGCGGTTCAGATTTCCCTTTTTTATTAACTTCCAAAAATATCCCACGACCAGGCTGGGAGAGGGAGGGAGAAAGAGGGAAGGCGAAGGGGAGTGGAGAGAGATAATGGAGGGTGAGAGTGCGGAAGATAGCATGAAAAGGAGGAGGGAAAATGTATTAATCAATAACTACATCAAACAGAGCGAGGGAGAGAGACAGAGGGACAGAGAGACAGAGAGAGAGAGAGAGAGAGAGAGAGAGAGATAGAGAGAGAGAAAGAGAGAGAGGATCATTAAAGGGAGTTAAGCAGCCCTGGAAAATTTGGCTTCTCCGCGAGATTCAAAAACACCCTAAAGAGGGAAAAAAAATGTGGCAAAGGAATTTACAAGAAACGTCTTTTAAACTTCCCAGTCTCCTCCCTCTCTCCGTCGGCCTCATTTTCTCTCTCTCCCTTTCTCTCTCATTATCTCTTGCTGTCCCCCGCTTTTTCTCCCTCCCTCCCTCGTTCCCACTCTCCTCCCTTCCCTCTCTCTCTGTGTCTCCTGCAAGCTTTTGAAGTCTTGTTTTCCTTTCTCTATTCAGCCCCCCTCACCCCCCAACCCAACCCCATGGGATTGTGGAGGTTACCATTTTAAAGAGAATCTGTACAGTGGACCGAACCAAACACGCACAGAAGAGGGGGGTGGTGGGGGCGGGTGTTACTAAGGGAGGGACAGTGCAACTGTAAAACAACCTGCTGGCGGGCCCAGGCCTCAGGAGTCAGACAGAAACCTAAAACACACACACACACACACACACACAGACACACACACACACACACACACACACACACACACACACACACACACACACACACACACACACACACACACACACACACACAGACACCTAAAACACACACACACACACACCACCCAGAAGAGGAACGAGGATTATTTTAGATCTTAACTTGAAAACCGCTCAAACCAACGGTAGCCGAGGAGAGGGTGACCCACATAGCCGTTGATGGCGGTCCAAACTCCAGGTCAGCACGGTGGGACAGAGCGAGGGCCTGACCTGTGATTACAGATTGGAAGGTTTTTTTCAACATGGAAGGATTTGCACCGGGCGCAGGGGGGGGGTCCTGCATCATTATTTCATAATAATAACCGGACCGTTGTACTATATCCCAATCTATGTCCGGATATTCGCAAAGAACAGGGCCGCTGAACGCCACAATCAGAATCGAGAATTCACAATCAAGCCATGTGATAACCGCTGATGCTGATAAAAACATCCTGCTGGGAATAGTTGTAAAACTGAATGACCCAACGGACTGACTGACTGACTACCAGGTGAGAGGAGAGACGGGGAGAAGACACAGAGACAGAGTTGCACAAATCAACTTGAACCTACTGTATATTTTGAAGGCCTTGTACTGCTGCCCTGGGAAAATTACAACCTGTGTGTGTGTGTGACGGGTGTGTGTGTAAGAAGAAAGTAAAAACAGGCCCACCGAGGAGCTGTGGTATTGCCTGCGCTGCAATGAATGAATAAATAAAAGCGAGACGGGCAGACAGATACAAATATAACACATGTCTGTGTATTCTCTGGCCCGGACCCGACTGCAAATCTAAACAACCGAAAGTGTGCGGTTGTAAAACACAAATAAGAGTTCATACTGACTGACATGGAGAGTCAAGGCCACCGGCAGAAACTCAAACGCCATATAGATACTCTGGTAATAAGGAAATGACAGCAAACAGCCCATATAAAGAGCAAATGATTATATGAGAGGGAGGGATCGAGAAAGCAAGAGCGAGAGAGATGCCAATAAGTGTATTGTTTGATTTTATTTTTTTTTTACTCCTGCCACTAGACAGACAGAAGCGAATATAAAAATAACTTCTCATGAACGACTCGGTGAAACGGCATTCCTCGGTCCACAATAAAAATGTTACGTTATGTTAGGCGAGTGGCGTGTTTATGTGGTGGGGAGAATGTATAGCATATAAACGATCGTATGTGGCCTGAGGGTTCGCGTGCTTCGAGTTCTTTCGGTTAACACGCCGCTAAGCTAAGCTAAGATAAGCTAAGCTAATGCCGCGGCCCGGAGCGACTTCTGTTCGGCGTGCTATACCGGGCCGACACCGGTGTCACCAAATTGTTTGTGTTCGTTTGTTGATTTGCTGCGCGACGTGCGGGGAAAGGCCCCATGCGGTGTAATTATCATTAAAATAATGTGATCGCTTTTTGTCAAAGTGTGACATAGCGCCGCAGATGACCAAGTGTATAATTATGGACTCACACAAATATCTTTCATGGAACGTTGTTGAGGTTACTTAAACGTTAAAGAGTACACAGCCATGAAAGCAAGGCGCGTTGATGTGCACGTGAGGACTTCCAAGGAGCGGTATGTTTGGAGCAGTATGTTTGGCTGGAGTTTTAGTTAGTTTAGTTTACTTTTAGTTTGTAGTCTAGATATTAACTGTCATGCATGCATAGTCTATTATTAGCCTCTGCACAGATCGATGGCTAATTATCCCAACAAAACATTATATCACATTGGTTTTGATGCATTGACTCTATAGTCATGGTTAAATGCCATGATCAATTGACAACACAGCTCTCTGGAACCAACTTTCCCACATTACAATAAGTTCACATTACAGTAATAACATTGAAAACGTGTCCTCTATCCATAACCCATTAAAATATCGCCATTTCCAATATTCTTTTCAATTAATGCTACTCTTTTAAATCAGTAAATATGTTGCCGCCACATGGACACACACACACTCACGCAGACTCCCAGCGACCACCGAGCCCAAAACTCAAGCTAGTCTTCCCTCAAAAGGCCAGGCTCTCTCGGCCTGGCCAGGGTCACCTGGCACTGTAGGGGGGGGGCACCGCTCCCAGACCTCCGTGTCAGAGACCCACGTCACAGTTCAGTAATGACAGCCCCCTGTTTGGCAGGGTCTGGGGGACCCGCCGAGGGGGGCTTGGCACTGGCGATGCAGACCACACACACGCTCGCACAAACACACCGACATACATGTATACAAACACAACATGGTACAAATCACAAACAAATGCAGAACTGTTTAGGGGGAAAACGAGGAAAGAAGTTCTCGCTTTTACGTGGCATTGTTGACATGGCGGGGCAGAGAAATATCTAGTTAATGGGCCTCTGGGTGTGTGTGTGTGTGTGTGTGTTTGTCTGTGTGTGTGTGTGTGTGTGTGTGTTTGTCTGTCTGTCTGCAAGCTGCACGGACACTCTAGTATCTGATGACGGGTCTACACGACTGGGAACGGGAACACACACACACATACATACAGGCCCTGCACTGTGTCTGATAAGGACATCTGAAAGGGATTGTAGTTAGGACCAGAGACCAGTGGGGAGGGCAGGGGAGAGAGAGAGAGACCGGGGGGGGGGGGGGAGAGAGAGAGAGACCAGTGGAGAAAGTCGGGGAGTGAGAGTGCAGGGGAGAGAGTTATAATACTGCAGTAAACAAACAAGCAGTGCACACAAACATACACTCATAAACAACACAAATATGTTAGAGCATGATGGACAAATCCTTTCTACCGGCCAGTCGGCCACCAGACCAGACAGGCCGACCGACAGACCAGCTGGCCTGTGTTCCCTCCACTGCAGCCTGTCCCGGATATACTGAACCCATTATTACATTAAAAACACACACACACACACACACACACACCCCCATGCACCCACCGTGTGTGGGCTCCTAATACAACCCTCGGAGACGTCATGATTCGTGTATGCTATTTTAAAGAGGAGCCTTTTTAAAGCCTGCTGCATCCTCCTGTGTGTGGCATCCACTACTCTGTCCCCGGGGCGAGGGGTACCGGGGGCTAAAAGCCAATCATCTATCACTAATAATAGCACAACACATTACCCACAATACCCGGGCACCAGCGCTGTGTGGGCTATCAACTATAGCCCAATGGGAGACGGATCAGGAGGGCGAGGGGTGTTGTTGTTGTTGTTGTTGTTTTGGTCGTACCGGCTTCCTCCGTGACGAGAGATATCCCGCCTGTAACCATAGCAGCAGCAGCCGGCCGACTGTGGCTGTGTGCTAGCAAACTGCTGACATTAGCATTGTTGTTATGACTGTTATTGTTGAATGATGACAAATAAAAAAACTAATGATGGATTTTTATAATTATCCGGAAGAGAAAATCATAAAGAAAACCTCATTGCATTTCTGAAGCTATGAACAGCCGATGTTTGCTACAGCCTATTTACCTGACAAATGACAACAGAAAATGCTGTATGCTATGGTTTGTCTCTGCTCTTTGACTCCTACCAGAAGACCAGTAAACACAGCACCTGCATACTGTAATAACCGGTACAGCACTGAGGGATCAAACCCGCTTTGATGAGACCCTCTTCCAGTCCTCAGACAATAGGCACACTCAACACAAGCCATGTTGTCAGCCAATCGAATCCACTGTGGCATAAAATAACATCTCTGCGAAGAGCGACAGTAACACTACACTACCACCGGTAGGCTGGCTCCTACGTGCCCAGTGGTTTCCGTCTCTGAAGCATAAAACCTCAATATTTTAATTTAATCCCAAGAGCGGCCATTAAGCCACTCCGTAATCCCCCAGGGCCAGCACTTACCCTGATAATTACCATTATTGGACACCCATAATGATTGGTTTAAGGTTTTGACATGAAGCAGGACAGGCAGTTTCATTGGGCGGTCGCAGCGTTCCACGGAGTGGAAAACCAATCATGCGTGACGCGGACCCCGGGGTCAGAATATAAAGGGGGGGGATAATTATTACACTGCATGCATGGCGGGCGACGATCCCGGTCTCGAGTGACGTGCAACGTCGCCGACGCAAAACGCCACTGCCACTGTGGCGATGATAAGAGACTCCATAAAAGGCATTGGGGTCGCTGGTCAGGGCAGCAGCTTTGGCCGTGACACTCCGCTTGCGTAAACAGCGGTCTCTCCGAAACTGTTGGAGCCGTTAAGTTCATTTGTATAAAAAAGGCATGGGCCAAAGGTCACATCCTCTTGGCAGCTTCCCTGCAGCGAGGGCCGGTCCAAAAACGCACAGGCACACACACAGGCACACACACGTCAAACCTGAAGGAAAACTACCTGGCAGAGGTGAAGTTGTAGGATGTATAAACAAACAGTGCTTCGACACACACAGACAGACAAAGAAGAAGTCTTTTAGGTTTTCTATAAGTTCACTACTGAGCTTTGTACTGAAGTGAGGGAGGACAACGGAGAGGGAGAGAAAACTGTCCAACTGCTTTGCATGTCGGCGAAAAAAGCCTTTGTAAACCGCACGGCTGTGCCCAGCTGCCTCCTCCTCCTCCTCCGCGGGGCTGACTTGCAGATACTTGTGCTTAAAGGTGGGGGTGTGTGGGTGTGTGGTGGTGGTGGGGTGTGCTGGCCGCCACTGGTGAGCCAGCCAGCAGCAAGCAGCAGAGAGGCTGGTAGCTGGCATCGCCTGCAGCTGGCTGGGAGGCGAGCGGCTCCTTACTGGAAAGTCATCAGCGAGTGAGAGGGGTTGGTTTGTTTTTTCTTCTCTCCCTCGCGTCTGAAACAGGTCAAGGCAGGTCCCCCTCCATCACCCTGGCTCTCTCTCTCTCTCTCCTCGCCTTTTTTTTTTTTTTTTTAACTTTACGGGCCCCACCTGGCAGCTCAGTATTCAACCCCTGCCACCGCCATTTCTGGCTGCTGACACACGGCAGCAGAGGCTGAAACAGCAGCAGCAGCAGCAGCAGCGTGAGGGCCGGCCGGTGGAACAGGGACACAAACACATGTTGTCCATTTCGGCGAGCACAGGGGTCACACTGTGTGTTCAGGCGCAGTGTTCACATGTTAACAACATGTGTATTTGCATAAGACAAGCTGTGCCCACCCTCTCCACATTATACCCATGAGAAGTCTGCAACACACACACACACACACACACACACACACACACACACTTTTTGATGATATTAAATCAACATTAACCTCAGGAAACTGGTGGCACATAAACACATACATACATGTGTACCAGAGGGACACATGTATGTATGTTTTTTTAAGACGTGTGACCCCCAAAACCGCTCATTAAGCAACTGGATCTCCATGTAGGCCAATGCCATGCCTTTGACGTGCTCAAATGCCCCGACCATTACATCACGGGACACGAACAGCAACTAAACGTAATCGTTGCCTGGTGCTTGTTAAACACAACACACACACACCACACACACACACACACAAACACCACACATATAACAACAACAACCACAACACATGATGACAGTGGATGGATGGATGGATGGATGGATGGGAGGACGTAACCGACCTGTAGCCCAACACTAACAGCGACTATCACCTCCACCTCCATTCACCAGACAGACCGGGTGGTCGACGGCGGATTTTAGATGATGTATTTCCCCCCCCCCCCACGGTCATTCATTCCCGATTACTCACCCAAAAACCCCCCTAATTCATTCGTTGTGCTAAGTGTGGCTCCGTTTATGTCGAAAAATAAACCATTTAGCCTCCTTTTCTTTCTTTATTTATTTCTTTCTTTCTGTCGAAACGCATGCTAACCTCATTCGTCAACGGTGACGCAAAAACACTCCGGACGACTCCGGACGTCTCCTCTTAAATGACACAACAGCGACAACAACAATTACACCAAATAAAAGACAACTTACTTACTTTGGCTACATTCCGAAAGCTTAATCCCAGCTAAACATGAGGAAGAAGAAGTCTTTCTAACAACACTACTCCTACTACTCCGACTACTACTACTACTAAGTAACTCGTTGTTTGTGTTGCCACCTGGCTTTCGCCGCAGTCCCGGACGCCTCCTCCTCCTCTTCCTCAGCTCCAAAATGTGACCCAGAAACCCGGCGTGTTCGCATTATCCGACGGTTGTGTGTGTGTGTGTGTGTATGTATGGCAATGTTATACACTCATTATCTTTGTACGCCGTGTGGTCATGATAATGATAATGATAATGATAATACCGTCGGATTTTGTGAACACGACAGGCGAGGAGTGAGGGAAGGAGGGAGGAAGGAGGGGGTACAAAACTTGCCGCAGTTCGGAGCTCCGCAGTCCCGACGGCGTCGAAGTGAAAACGAGAGGGGGGGGGGGACCCGGCTGCTGCCACACGGAGCGACATTATACTTTTTTTTTTTTCTTTTAATAAATGAAATTAAATGAAATTAAATGCGTGGAATACTTACTGGGAGCCGAGAAGCGGGTAAATCCCCCCCAGAAAAAAACCAGCTCACAAACAAGCGATGCGGACGCCGCGAACAGGACGAGGACGACGACGACGACTCGGCGACGGCTGCTGCGGCGGCGGCGGGGAGCACAAGTTCTCCCTCCGCATCATAACTCGGTCGGCTGGGAGCGAAGAAGAAGAAGACGAAGAAGGAGCCCGAGAGCAAAAGAGAAAAAAAAAATAATATATGTATGTATGGGCTACATATATTTCTTCTTCTTCTTCTTCTTTTAAACTCTCAACGAATTGCGTTTTTTTTTCCTGTTCTTTTCCTCCACGTTCACCGTCCTCCCAGTGCTGCTGCTGCTGCTGCTGCTGCTGTGAGATCAAACCACCATCGTCGCATTCCCACCAGCGCCGTGTCCACCTAACAATGAAAAAGGTGGCTTTGGTTTTCCTCTCTCTCTCTCTCTGTGTCTCTGTCTCTCTCTCTCTCCCTCCGAGGAGGACCCACCCCCTTTCGGGATGACTCTGCGCCGTCTGACCGCAGAGAGAACGCCCTTCCCGGCCTGCGAGGTCCCGCCTCCCTCTCTCTCTCCCTCTCCCTCGGCCTCCCATACCACCACACACACACACACACACACACACCATCATACCAGTCAGGACGAGCCGGTGAAGAAAAAGAAATGAAAGGGAAGGAATCCCCCCCAGAGAGAGAGAGAGAGAGAGAGAGAGACAGAGAGAGAGAGAGAGATGGGGGGGAGGGAGAGAGAGAGGGAGGGAGGGAAGGGACGAGCCACACTGTAAAGTTGCCAAAACTCAATATCTTAGGATATTAGTATGTTAGGAGTAAGCCCTGGTATGGAGGTCATCCTCACATTGCCCTAAAAAGGGATGTTATTACAGGATGTTAGGTCAATGGTCACTCACACACCACCACCACCACCACCACCACAAGTCTTATGTGCTATCTGGTTGTTGGTTTCTGGTTGTTGTCGTCGGCTACCTTTTATGGTTACAGCTTGAGAAATGGAGAGGTGGTACTGGTACATTTATTTTCTGTGCTCCATGACTCACTAGATGGAAAAATGCCGCAGCTAGGCCTTCCTTCAATATAAAAAATATGCAAACCCCCCTTCCTTGTTTTTTTTTTTTTTTGGGGGGGGGGGGGTACTTTTATTTTGTAGTTCTAGTTGTGAGGCTGATGCTTGTTGTCACTCACACTCTGCATCTCAACTGCATTTAGTCTCTTGCATATTTGAATGTGAAGGTCAAGGTTATGCCTCTTGTTTACTCGTCATCACCACCAGTCATATTCACAACTGTCCCCTTCACAGCAAGACATATTTGCCATATTTATTTAGGTATTCTTTTCTGCATTCAATGACCTTCTCTTTTCTCCACGGTGTCTTAGTGTTCCCCCTCCGCCCGCTGGTAACACACGACATTGAGTGGCATATCGTCGACCTGTACAGCCGCCATGTAGCAGGGGGGGTCAGTGGCTTTCCTCCGACACTGATCCCCCCCATCCCCTGTCTGGGGGAGGAGGATGAGCAAGACCTGCAAGACTTCAAGACTCAGCAGGTCCAGCGGGACCTCCACATGTGCTCTGAAGCCAATAGTCCCTCAATAAGGGCGGGATAGCAGAGATAGGACTGAGCAATTCATCGAAATCGCAATATGAACAAGTGCAAGCAATTTTGATGATAATTCCCTATTGTCCCTAATGTCTCTAATAACCCTGAGATCCCTGAGCAATTACCTGAACTGTTAAAATATAACAGTTTGCTAAAAAGTCGTAAGTCCAAAGTCTGGGCCACTACTACAAAACTTGACAATGTATGATTGACGATAATACACAACAAACGATAATGTTTTGGTTGTAGACGCTATCCCGTTAGCATAGAGCAGGTATCGGCGAACAGGGGAGGTGAAGTTTGCATCCCACGCCTTTTATTGAGGTCAAAGTGGACTGTAATTTACATTAGGTATTACACATTAATAATAAAGGTTGGCTAAACTATGATTGCGTCATTTAATTTTTTTGGCTTACCACAGTGACAGTATTGTGTGTGAATTGTGTGGGTGTGGGCTATAAAATACAGCATGACATGATATCATATCTATGATGTAGATTTGGTCTCATGACAGAAAGTTTCACTTTTGTGTGTGGTGTGTGTGTGTGTGTGTGTGTGTGGATGGATACTTAGAAAAAAATATATATTTTCAGTCTCAACTCAAGTCAAACAAAATACTGTTTATGAACATGCCAATCTGTCATGGCGTCACCCATATTTTGTCAAACCACGCTATAGCCGCCGTAATTTGCTGATTAAACTTGCCAGGAATCATGACAATAATAATAGAGGAAAGAGTGACGAAGGAGTAGAAACATGTGAAAGTCTCCTCACACCTCGGTGACCACCCGTCGGCGATGTTGTCTGCCCCTGGAAACTGTGGCGCAATCACTAAAATAAATAATAAACAAGAAAAAACAGTTTCTCACAGTTAAATCATTGTGCTCTCCTCCCCTACACCCCCCCCCCCCCACACCCCCACACACACACACAGACACAGACACACACACACACACCTCTCATGAAACATTCCTCCTGTCCAAAAAGCGAATATTCCTCTAATCATATCATTTGACATAATTGGTGAGGTGAAGTGAAAACATGTCGCTGGCTCCGTCTCCAGAGAGGGGGAAAGGCCAAACAAAATGAATAATTCAGATTAAATCCCCGTTTTTCGAGAAGCTGCAGTGACCCAAAGGCAGTCCCAGGCCTGCCCGATATCTGAGCACCAATGTAGACACACAGGTGCATGTTCAGGGACGTGTGTGAGTGTGTGTGTGTGTGTGTGTGTGTGTGTGTGTGCGCACTCCAGCCCACACATTTAACCATGTTTATTGTTGGAAGAGTGAGTGAGATAATGTTAGAGACAGAATGAGAGAGAGAGAGAGAGAGTAGAAGAGTAAGAAAGAGAAGGAAAGGCGTGACGAGGGGATATACAGAGTGAGTGAGTGTGTGTGTGTGTGTGTGTGTGTGTGTGTGTGTGTTCGTGTGTGTGTGCGTGTGTGAGTGTGTGTGAGTGTGTGTGTGAATGTGCATGTGTGGGTGTGTGTGTGTGTGTGTGCATGTGTGTGAGTGTGCATGTGTGGGTGGGTGTCTGTGTGTGAGTGTGCATGTGTGCATGTGGTGTGTGTGTGTGTGTGTGTGTGTGAGGAGATGGAAGTTACGAACCAGAGTGGAAACTAACCTGTTATGTAGATGAAGCTACGTGGCTCTCATGTTTCTCTGCTTCTGGCGCACTTGGCTCACACACAGATAGCTTTCTGTCATTTTGGAAATTTGCTGAAATAAATCAAATTAACCAAGGCTCAAATGTTAAACGAACTGGAACCGATAGTGAGCAGATAGGGTTTCGGGGGTTTTCCTCACATCCATGTGGTAAAAATGCACATTTTGCGAGCACACACGCACACACACAAACACACGCACACACACACACACACACACACACGGGAAGAGAGCTGTCTCCTCTGGCCCATATCCGTCCTAATCACAAACATCCTTCAACGGCAGCAGGAACACAGAGGCAGTACATGAACCACGGATGAGTGAGATACGTCATCATTGACAAATCTTTGCCACTGTTGTTGGACATCTTACTGTACAACAACAGTCCTCCAATAAATCAACCGTTTTTTTTCTTCTAACATGGTGAAGTGGGATCTATTCCAGATTCACCGATTATCTCTGTCATTTATTTATTTCTACAGCAAGGATTAAGGCTTAATGTATTGTATTTACTTTCCCCAATCCAGTCCCACTGGTTCACAAAGGCAGCAGGAAACCGTGTAGCTGAAACTTATTTTAAATGATTTTGATGGGATAAAATAATATAATAATCACCTCTATAACCACCGCTATACAGTAGTAGCTATATAGTCCATGTTTGATCCGTGGACGGAGAAACATGTCATGTTGGCGGTGTTATGTTATGTAATCAAACGTTTATTGTTATTGTATTGTTTTGACATCTTGGATCATCACGTAAATTCGGTCAAATACAGAAAAAAAAAACGATGTTCTTATCATTTATCATTTATATTACCTGCATAACTCATCTGTACAGCACAATCTTCAGCATTCCCCGTGCCGAACCAAGTGTGACACATCACAGAACATCAGAACACATCCACGCAATCACACACACACACACACACACACACACACCACACACCACACACATACGCACACCAACTTAACAGATGTGGTCTATTAAGCACTATTTGGCCAAAATAAGTGTTTAGGACGACTTGGGATAAGTGGATCATAAAGACTGTGGATCGTGCAGTTTACATGATATTTTAATAGACGCTAAAGTTGTTCAAGTTAATCCCTGTTCATCTTCATTGTATCCGCATTAGCTTAAACATTCTTGGAGAGCTCTGTTTTCCAGGGAGGGAGGACGGTATTCATACGTTTTCTTAAGTATTAAGACTACATCTTTCAAGACATGTCTATGTCTCCATCGTTTGCTCTTCCGAGTGGATATTTCTCTTCCTCGAGTCTGAGGAGGTCTCAGGATGGCAGTCATAACAAGCTACCCAGCCTCAGTAGGGCTGCTATAGGCTCTCTGTATGGATGCCCTCGCTCTCTCTCTCTCTCTCTCTCTCTCTCTCTCCTCTCTCTCTCTTTCTCTCTCACACACACACACACATACACACACATACACGGCAGGGGGACATTCCTCTAAAACCTCCCTCTCTGGCATGCTGTAAATCTGCCCTGAGAGACCCAGAGTCTGCCTGCCCTAAGCCCTCGGCCCTGCACAAAAAAACACAGAACAATAAAGAACAAAACTGCCATGCAACATCCATTGCTGCTTCTTCCTTCCCTCCTTCCTTCGATGGACATAAATAAAAGGTTTGACTCGTCCCAGTGTCCACGGTCTACCTGTCTAGGCAGCATCCTTGCTGCTCAAGAAACTTGCAAATATACAGTACCTGCCTAAACACATCTGTAGCTGAACTCAATTCGACAAGTCACTTTGTATAAAAGCAGCGTCCAAGCAATTAAGGGGGTGAGGAGGTGCAGGTCACCTGGGAGTGGGGGGGTGGGGGGGTGTGGGGTCACAGGTGGTGTATAGGCAATGGGGAGGATGAGAGACATACAGGATCTCTCTTCCTCCCCACCCTCGCGGTGGAATGCACAGCCCTGTCGACTGCAGCTCTCGACAAAGACGAGGTCCTTGGCAACGTTCCCTCTCCCCCCGCCCCGGCTCTCTCTCTCTCTCTCTCTCTCTCTCTCTCCCCCCCCCTCTCCTTCCGTCCCTCTGAACACCTGCACTTGAAAGCCTACTGCTGTGCCTTATCTGCAGTATCTGGTGGAGATGAAGAGATTCCTCAGTGTGACCCAGCGCAGCGGAGCAGAACATCAGGGTCCGTGTGTACGGCACGGACCGGTGGCTCCGTGGTGTGGTACTGCCGCGCACGCGGAGGGGCCACTCGTTGCTGTCATAACCTCTTCCACACAGAAACATGTACGCACGTGCGCACACTCCCTCCCTCCCTCCCTCCCTCACTTACTCACTTACTCTCTCACTCCGTCCCTCACTCCATCCCTGCCTCCCCCCCTCGCTCACTCACTCCCCCCTCCCTCCCTCCCTCACTCACTCACTCACTTACTCTCTTCACTCGTCCCTCACCTCACTCCTTCCCCCCCCTCACTCCCCCCTCCCTCCCTCCCCCACCTCACTCACTCACTCCCCCCACCTCACTCACTCACTCCCCCCTCCCTCCCTCCCTCCCCTCCTCTCTCTCACACACACACAGACACAGACAGACACACAGATAGGAAGAATGAGACAGGATGTAGCTTGAAAAACCTATCTTAACCTGCGATTGCCTATCCAGATTAGAACAAAGTTGAACGTACGAGAGATAATCTTTTAAATGCGTAAGGAATATACAGTATGAAAACCAACCCATAACTCAATTCAAATGAAACATCTGCATTTATTGCTAAGGCAGTTGACAAGACCGTTTTAAGTCCACAAGTGTGTTTTGTGTAAAGCGTGACAGTTGTGTGACATTACTGGCAGAGCACAATCGCCACAGATTTGTTTCCACTGTCGGGTCACAGAACCAGACTCTTAAAGGTTATGGAGGCTTGTTAACCTTAGTATAGGAATTACACAGTGGCCTCGGAGACACCAGGGTCCTTTCACACAAAGACCTACCACTGACTAGGCGTGGATATTAACAGTTCAGAGGTCATACTATAGGACAGTATGAGCCCTGTGGAACACAAGTCACCGTCTGACTCCTCAATGTCATCTATATGCTGTTATTGAATCTCTGCTCCCCCCTAGCGGCGAAAACCACGAATTACATATAGTTATGACTTACATTCTATCTATCCATCTACTGTAACTAATAGTGTTTGGATATCTCTATATTAGGTAACATTATACCTGTATCTCACTAAATTGCTCTTAAATAACATTTGCTGGTCGCAAGCACAGGTGTGACTTGAGGACAACAGTCTCACAAATCAGAAACATGGGATTCTCTGGGATATTATGAAATGACTAAATCCATGATGGAAGAACACGCCGAAACATGAACGAAAAAGAGTCGATGGCGGCAAAAATGTGGTTGTGAAACGTGGGCGTGCTCTGAAAGACCCGCATGCAGGGGCCATACCCAGGACCCACAGTGTAGGGGGCCCCCCGCTAAAAGCCTGAAATTAAAAGTTTGTTTTTATTTGGATTTCTTTTCTTCTAAGTAATTAGTGACACAACTACAATAAAATTGACAAAATAAATTGTTTGATAGACTGAAATTTGTATCAAAAAGAATAAAACTAAATATACTGGAGGGCCCCTGTCACCCTCTCTTACATCATAAATAGCCTGCTGAAACAAACACGAAGAAAAGAATGTTCTCTTAAGCGTGATACTCCATGTAAACCTAATTTAACCACATAGTACAAGTATCACAGGATCATATGGGTCCATATGACGGCCGTGTGTTCCTTCTCACGGGACCCAAAATCACTGGCATGCAACTTTGTGGTTTCCCATTGCGTCGCCAACGACTTTCTTAACGCAATCACTTCCTTCACCACCACCTCCTCCTCCCCCTCCTCCTCGTCATCCTCCTCCTCTCCACTCCTCCTCCTCCTCCTCCTCTCCACTCCTCCTCCTCCTCCTCGTCCTCCTCCTCTTGTCTTTAGTCTTTAGTCTCAGTAGCCTGACGGAGGCCAGCGTGTTGGACTCTGGACTTTGCTCTCATCAGGAGGATCGACAAGAGATTAAGAGAAGAGCCGCTGTGTGTGTGTGTGTGTGTGCGTGTGTGTGACAGTAAGTTTAATCAGAATGAAATCATATTGTTAAATGACGGATTAATGCAAATGAAGGTGTTTTTAAGTGTGGGTTCGCCAACTGGGTAGGCCTATACTGTCTTAAATTAATTATTTTGTATAATGTTATGTATAATAATAATAATAATAATAATAATAATAATAATAATAATAAATTAATTAATAAATACATAAATAAATACATAAATACGATAAAATAGAACTTTATTCATCCTGAAGGAAATTCTTCAATAATAATAATAATAATAATAATAATAATAATACTGCTACTAACTACTACTACTACTACTAATAATAATAATAATAATAATGCATAATTATTTTGTTTAAAATTCTATTTGATATTGGAGGCCCATTGAATTAGTCAGCCACACGATTTCATATTGTAAGTGCCTATTAAGGGGCTGAGTGTCTATATTGTATAATGTTATGTATAATAATAATAATAATAATAATAATAAATACATAAATAAATACATAAATACGATAAAATAGAACTTTATTAATCCTGAAGGAAATTCTTCACTAATAATAATAATAGTAATAATAATAATAATAATAATAATACTACTACTGCTACTACTACTACTACTACTCCTACTACTACTACTACTACTAATAATAATAATAATAATAATAATAATAATGCATAATTATTTTGTTTAAAATTCTATTTGATATTGGAGGCCCATTGAATTAGTCAGCCACACGATTTCATATTGTAAGTGCCTATTAAGGGGCTGAGTGTCTATATTGTATAATGTTATGTATAATAATAATAATAATAATAATAATAATAAAATACATAAATAAATACATAAATACATAAATACGATAAAATAGAACTTTATTAATCCTGAAGGAAATTCTTCACTAATAATAATAATAGTAATAATAATAATAATAATAATAATAATAATGCAGAATTATTTTGTTTAAAATTCTATTTGATATTGGAGGCCCATTGAATTAGTCAGCCACACGATTTCATATTGTAAGTGCCTATTAAGGGGCTGAGTGTCTCCTAACTCTTATATTGTGGACGTCTGAGCGCAAAGTCAGTCTGTAGGTGCGGCTGTCTGTCTGTGCGTTGCGCAATCCCTTGAGACAGTGAGACAAGAATAAAGAATAAAGTGGGAAGTCAAAATTACTTTTATTTGACTCCAAATTTGAACTTTTGAGAATATAAAGTCTACATGGTTCTATGTGGCCACGCACCGCATCCAGGCAAATGTCAAAGTGTCAAAGTGAAATGCTGTGCAGACCTACAGAGGATTTGATGTTCTGTCTGTCTTCTCAGACTTTACACACAGGAACATTTTTGTGAGTTGTTTTCCTTCAGGTAGGCAAGGCTATTTTTGGTTTTTTTTTAACATGAGGAGTCAAAAAGGAACTCAGGTCTCCATTGGAGCGTCCAATCCCCACCCTGGCCGTCACCGTCAGGGGAAGTCCAGCTCAATGCACCCTCACGCAATGCAATGCAATGGAGTTGCAGTTTTAACTTCACTTTACAGTTGAGCGGCAGATGTGTGGTAAAGGGTGTGGCAGCAGAGGCTGATCGGAACCACAGGTACTAAGAAAGAGGTTCCTTGGAATACACAGTAGCTTTGAATGTGGTTAGTCAGAAAGACCACACAAAAGACGCTCCAAATACTTTGGGTAGCCTTTGGCTATAATCTTACTCACAGCTAAATCTTGCATTGCACAACCTTTGTTTGTGACTTTGTTGGTGATAAAATAGTTTGAGCTTTCTTTCAATGCTCTTTTGTTCATATGCTCACCGCCTTTTTGTGTCTTAAATCTTCTGTGAATATCCACAGATATTGTTCATTAACCATTCATTCTTATAACTAGTCCAACAAGTTAACAAGATTATTCATGTATTTGGACTATTATTGACATTTTAAACCCAGATTTACCACGAGTTACTGAAAGAAAAGCAACCTGTGTCTTAACCAGTAAAATGTGTCAAATTGAAGGGAATTGAAAGAAAGCTCTCATTGTTTCATCTGTTTATTCAAAAGTGTATTCATAACATTGTTGGGTTGCTTTCCAGAACATGTCAAAAAAGAATTCATTTACAATGGATTGATGATGGACTTGTATGTAATAAAAAAACTGCCATAGAAACCATGCTCTTTGAAATCTGACCGGTTGTGTCTGCCACTCCCCAGAGAGAAGAAGTGTCACCAAACACGAGACATGAGTGTCATCACAGAGGCGAAGCAGACGCCTCCCCAACAGGGTGTCACCCACCAGATGTCTGAGGACGAGGACTTCCTGGACTCTGAGTTCCGCTACACCCTCTTCTCTGCTTCCTATGGGATCATCTTCATCCTGGGCTTCTTGGCCAACTGCTACGTCCTGTTCGTCCTCCGCCAGATACGGGAGTCCAAATCCATCGGCGAGATCCGCATCTACATGACCAACCTGACGGTGGCCGACCTGCTGTTTGTCTGCGCCCTGCCCTTCTGGGTGGACTACTACAGTCGCCACGGTGACTGGATCTACCCGGACTTCCTGTGCCGCATCACCGGCGCCTTGTTCTTCATCAACACCTACTGCTCCATCCTCTTCCTCTGCGCCATCAGCATCAACCGCTACTGGGCCATCACGCGGCCCCTCGGCGCAGCCGCCTCCGCTGACCGCTGGCGGCGTGGTGTGGTCGTGTCTTTCGTGATCTGGGCGGTGACCCTGGGCATGGCGGTGCCCTCGCTAGTGGCGCCCGGCATCAACGTGGACGAGCGCAACGTGACGCGCTGCTACGAGGGCTACCACCGCGGGAGCGACGAGGAGAAGCGGAGCGTGGCGGTCACCCACTTTATCATCATCGGCTTGTTCTTTGTGGTCTTCCTCCTGGTGGTGATGTGCAACCTCCTCATCGCGCGCACCTTGCTCCAGAGGCCCCCAGGGGCTGGGGCCCGGGCCGGCCAGCCGTCGTCCAAGGTGGCGGCGAACCAGAGCTTCAGCGCCCCGGCGTCCGCCCGGCCCCGGGGAGTGAAGCGGCGGGCGCTGCGGATGCTCGCCGCGGTGGTGGGCGTGTTCGTGCTCTGCTTCCTGCCCCATCACGTGGTCCAGGGCCCGTGGGTCCTGGCGGTGCTGAATATCAACGAGGGCTGGGGCAGCGTGAGCTGGAGCCCGTACACCCGGCAGGCACTGAACGACGCCCATCAGGTCACCCTGTTCCTCATGGGTCTCAACTGCATCGTGGACCCCGTGGTGTACTGCTTCGCCACCAGGAAGTTCCGGAGCTTCATCATCGGGCACATGAAGAAGGTGTCGAAGGGGGAGACGTGCTCCTCACAGACGTACACCACCCAGGTGTCCAGTCAGGAGAGCAGGGCGCACAGCCACAGAGTCCCCGGGGACGGGCAGCTCATGCAGACGATAGGGGGTCAGGACTGCCAGATAAACTTCATCAGGATTGAACCTCTCTGAGGGCAAATACAGCAAGGACCTTGAAGATTTCAGGACGATTAGAACAAGAAGGACTATGATCTGTGAAACACACAGGTGTAGCCTATACTTTCAGGTTAACAACAGTAGAACATCTAGCTAGTTGTAGTTAGCCGTGGATATAATTGTATGCGTTTTGTTTGTTGTTTTCGCTCAGAAGCTGTAGATTTTGTGAAGACGTGGAAAGCTTAAGTGATGCAAGTGCAGAAGTAAAACATATTATTCTTATTTTATTATTCACAAATTAATTTAAGCAGATATCATCAGTTGCATCGTTGCAATTTAAGTCTTGTATAGATGGGTTGTATAAATATGAATCCCAGTCTTGCGTCATGTGTGGCTCAGAGTAACACATGACGCAAGACTAGAACTAATGTGCTAGCCAAACGCAAAGCAAAAACTTTTGGAGCCTCTTTTGAATACTTTTGCTGACACACTGAATTGTAATTCCCTTTCAGTTCCCACGCATATTACAAATAATCAAAATTGGAAGATTACTGTGTGAGTTTACACATCATAATTACGCCACAGCGGAATAATGCATTTGTCCTCTTCTGTCACGAAATGAAAAATGTGTCACATGTTATTGTGAATAATTTGATAATGTACTGTGCCATTATGGAATGTTATTGAAATTGCGAAATTGGCCCGGCTCCGAGCATTGGGAAATAGTGTTAAGGCCGTGAACGTTTGAAAACGTATTGTACACAGTACGGGAACTCCGTGATGAGTCACCGTGCTTCCAATTTGGAGCTTTGTTCCTGAAAAGAAGAAAAAAGGAAGGCCGAACTCTTCCAGACAGTGTGGCAGAAATCAAGTGCGCACACATCTAAACCCACCCAGGTTCCCACACAGGGTCACATGTTTTGCTGGAACAACGAATCACTTAAATCAACACACACATGTGGCGGGAACTTCCCGAAACGAGAAGTCTTGACACTGAACGAGTCCATCACGGGATGATTTGCAAGTGATAACACATTTGTAGGCAATATTCGTTGTTGCACATATAAATTGTCTTGTGGGCTAATGTGTGTATATTGACTAGAATTATAAATCCACATGCCTATGAGTCAATGATATTCTCTCGATAACCAGACACTGCAAGGGCCCAAGATTGCAATGTCATGTGTTCTCCTTCATTTCTATGTTGTTTGTTGAAGGAATCTCCACCTTGAGCTGTTGTATTTTAATGACGGACATAACACATGTAGTCTCTTCTCATTAAAGTTATTTATTCAAATAAACATTTTCACATTTCTCAAATGAAATCACAATTTGTATTGTATTTCCAATCCATGCAACCTTTAAAAGCGGCTGAAAAAATGCAGAATGTAGTTTTGCCATTGCTCTACTTTTCATTGTATTGTGATGCAACCTCTGGCACAAGAATTTCCTTTGGGATCAATAAAGTTTTATCTTATCTTATCTTATTACCAGCTAAGGTGGTCTAGGGTAGGCTGGAGCCGACGTCATTACCAGCCATGGAGGTCTAGGGTAGGCTGGAGTAGACGTCATTACCAGCCATGGAGGTCTAGGGTAGGCTGGAGTAGATAGCAGCCATGGAGTCGGTCACCAGGTTTGAGTAGTTTTCGTTTCTTCCCACGTTTCTTCCCATGTTCATGTATTCAACGTCATGTGGCGGGTCATCACTTGGGTTTAAACCAAATAAACAATAAACCAATCAATAGACTGTGAATGATATTATGTCAAATATATTTACTTGGCAATTTAAAACTTGGATCCCAGAAGTTTGTCCATGCTGTAGCCGGAATTCTGCAGGGTTTCCCGTTTTGTTATGGAGATATTCCTCCAGACTCGGACAGAAACTCATTCAAGATGTGTCAAGACGGAGGTTTCAGAAGACGATTTTAACAAACGCATTAGTTATTTATTAGACCACCAATATGACCTCCCCCCGGCGCTGTTGAAGAGTCTTGCGGCCACCTTGGCACCGTCGCTTATGCCAAGAGAATCATGCTCACTCTTCTAAAACGAGTATAGTTTGCTTTCACAGACTTTTTTTTGCCTCGTAGTAATTTGTTTCTTTTCTTTTCTGGAAGATCGAAGCTATGACAGCATAGTCAACAAACATTTGTAGGTTTTTTTTTACTCGCTTACAATTGAAGGTCAGCCATGTTCGTTGCGATTCCGCTGGTCGGAACTAATTTTAATCATTCTTGAGTCTGATTTGTGAGACTATGGCAATTGACTTTTGACTCGCAATGTGACTTATACACATGGCTGTGATAATAATGTGTGTTTATAACAACTATGGGCTTACCGTGGGGCCTCATCCAAACCTGTAAATGAATTGACGCACACACACACACACACACACACACACGCACACACACACACGCACACACAAAACCTTTACGACAAGTTCTGGTGCACTCTTCTAAAACTCAATCAAATATATACAACAGGAAGTCTTTTCACACCTTTAGCCTTGGCGCTGGAGGAGGTCGCTTCCTGCAGCGCCGGGAACTCGGCTCCACGTCGCCACCTAGTGAACCACAGCAGTGCGGCCAGGAGGCACGCCACGAGAGACAGACCGAAGCCTGCCACACCAAAATGAACCTGCAGCCCTACACCAACCGACCGAGTATACACAGACGTACACGGTTATAATGAGCCAAGGTCCACACAACGGTCACAGTTCAACACACGCACACACACACACACACACACACACACACATAAATCTAAACCTAAAACTACCAACAAAAATAAATACGATACGAACAATGTGATGGCCAGAGGGTGAGCACAGAGAGAACCTACAGCGGGAGGGCGG
The DNA here is from genome assembly GCA_002895965.2 of Coryphaenoides rupestris. NCBI lineage: Eukaryota > Metazoa > Chordata > Actinopteri > Gadiformes > Macrouridae > Coryphaenoides > Coryphaenoides rupestris. The sequence continues at coordinate 9,425 of PIJE02000544.1, read as the reverse complement.
GAAGACGACCACAGCCACGGTCGGGCTGTCCTGCTCTTGTCCGATCCCCATCACCAGGCTCTGGCCCTTGCACGAGTACAGCTCGCTCTTCTCCGGACTGGCGATAACCAAATCCCTTTCCAACCCAACGGCCTCCATTTCACGGTTCCGGTACCAGGACCAGTTGGTGGCGGGCGGGGAGGTGCAGGCGTTACAGTGCAGCGTCACGACCGCCGCGACGGCCGACGGGGAGGGCGTGGCCGAAACCGTCAACGGCGCCAACCGTTCTGAAGCGGGCGGCGGGAAAAAGACGAGGAAGGAGGAAATACATTGTACTTTTTTTTTACGTTTTGTTATTGCTTGATGTTGTATTGCTAAGTCAGAACTTATAGGTTGAAGATACGTTCCAGTCCATTATTTGATTTTCTTTTGGACTGAGGTAGCATAGTACTGCCAGCCCTGGAATACATTTCAATGTCGTGTATCTGGTCTCATTTCAGTGTATTTCTGTTTAAGAGGCACAAATAGATATTTGGTTATATAAGCACTTTTAAAAAATATTTGTGAAAATAAATCCTGAGTTTAAATGATGTTAAAAAATCGATTCCGTACTATTGAGTACAAAGTGTTACTTTAGCTCGCTAATGGACATCGGAAGGTCAGCTGCTCGGTTGCTCAGTGCTGATGTTTTGGCGGCCCCCCCACAAAGTTGTCCATGGGGGCTTAGGAATTAGCTATACCGACTAAAAAGGTTTTAAGCCTGCTTGTAATGGAGAAAAAAAGAATTCGACTGGGAAGCTGTTCCAGTGCAAAAACAGAAGCCTGCTTTGCCAGCTTTAGTGGCACTTTTCCATACACATGTGCTGGCTTGGCTTGACCCGCTTGTAGCTGCAGCTGAGGTTAGGTAAAAAAACTGGCCCTGTCCTGGAACGTCAGCAGGCCCATGTAAGGAGGATAGGATGGAAGCTTCACTGTCTTTTATCAGTAGCTCACTTTCTTTTCCGGTTAGATTCACAGCCCATTCATTGTATAAATGTGTTGTTTATAAGTCGTTTAAACCCATGAAACCTTTAAAAGAATCGCCGACTTTTTCAAACGTGATTGGAAATAAAACAAGGCATGAATGTCTTAACAGTACTTTGCAGAATCACCGCTTGTCTAGCCGACCCCCGCCGCTGAGCCGCTGCCTGCCTTACTGCCTTACTGCCTGCCTTACTGCCTGCCTTACTGCCTTACTGTCTAGCCCTGTTCCTTGTGTATCCATCATTTGAGTGCTCTGTGTCGTGCATATGGGTCCACTTGCCCCAGAGTTTAACACTCTCTCTTTTACAACTCTCAAATGTTTCCTACAGCGCCTTTAATTAAAAAGTCCATTGTCAAATGTGCATTGTCAAATGTGTCATTCTGTGCATTGTAATTCATTAACATACATGTGTCATCTACTTATTGACAAAAACACACCGTAGTCATCAATAAATAATTAAAATGCAACAAAAGGTTATGACAATTATATGAGCTGTATTAGTGTTGGACTTTCATTTGGTGGTCATGGTAATTCACACTTACCCACGATGGTGAGGTTGACAACTTGACTCCACTTGTTTTCCTGGGGCCCATTAGAGCACAGGTATGTCCCAGATTTCTCGACGGTCGCTTTGAAGGTTAGACGAAGACCATTCGTTTCGATTTCGTATTGACCCAGAGTGTGGTTGAAATGAAACCAATTGAAGCTCGAATTTGTGGTACATACCAGGTTCACCACGTCACCTGATAATACCACTCTGATGTCTGTTGTATAAGACTCTGTAAATAAAATAGAACAAAAAAAACATTACTGTAAAACAGCACAGGAGAGGGAAAGGGGGGCAGGGGATTCACCGCCATGATTATATATGACGAGACAAAAATGGCAGTTATGCAGATTTTTTTCTCTCATAAATAAACACAACACAACTCAGCCTGCGCCGCTTTCACAAGATCCGACGTGCAAGACTACACATTGCTCAATCTCTCTTTCTCGCAAGGATTTGCCAACCTGCTCTCGCAGACAAGCACAAGCAGAGCAATGGAAGAGACCAAGGCTGCATCTTCGGCGGGGTCCACGGAGAGCAATGGCCACGGTAGCTTCAAGCACAGGTGTCGAGTGGCAGGTCCGCGTTATCATCCAGAATGAGGGAGGAAGTATCTGCTTCCCTTTCAAACTGCTACCTGTTGACCATACGCACCTCAGTGACCCATCACACACACGTTTTGTGCACACACACACACGCACGCGCACACACACACGCGCGCACGCAGACACACACACACGCGCACACACACGTAGCCAAACCAGGCTGCGCTGTTTTGCATTTCACATTTTGATCACACTTTGACAGATCTAGGCCTGATACGTGATATACTGTATCTATGACATTCCTAATCTGATCTGTCAAAAGTACGTGACCGAAACTATCACCGCAAGTGTCAAGTTTGCAAGTTGATGCAAACTTAGTTCATGAGCTGGAGAAATTGTCAATTTATAGTACAGCTGTTAAAGTTAGGGTTCAGTACGGTCAATCAAGTTAGGGTTCAGTACGGTCAATCAAGTTAGGGTTCAGTACGGTCAATCAAGTTAGGGTTCAGTACGGTCAATCAAGTTAGTCTTCCTTACTGTCAATCAAGTTAGGGTTCAGTACAGTCAATCAAGTTAGGGTTCAGTACAGTCAATCAAGTTAGGGTTCAGTACAGTCAATCAAGTTAGTCTTCCTTACGGTCAATCAAGTTAGGGTTCAGTACAGTCAATCAAGTTAGGGTTCAGTACAGTCAATCAAGTTAGGGTTCAGTACGGTCAATCAAGTTAGGGTTCAGTACAGTCAATCAAGTTAGGGTTCAGTACAGTCAATCAAGTTAGGGTTCAGTACGGTCAATCAAGTTAGGGTTCAGTACAGTCAATCAAGTTAGGGTTCAGTACAGTCAATCAAGTTAGGGTTCAGTACAGTCAATCAAGTTAGGGTTCAGTACGGTCAATCAAGTTAGGGTTCAGTACGGTCAATCAAGTTAGGGTTCAGTACGGTCAATCAAGTTAGGGTTCAGTACGGTCAATCAAGTTAGTCTTCCTTACGGTCAATCAAGTTAGGGTTCAGTACAGTCAATCAAGTTAGGGTTCAGTACAGTCAATCAAGTTAGGGTTCCGTACAGTCAATCAAGTTAGTCTTCCTTACGGTCAATCAAGTTAGTCTTCCTTACGGTCAATCAAGTTAGGGTTCCGTACAGTCAATCAAGTTAGGGTTCAGTACGGTCAATCAAGTTAGGGTTCAGTACGGTCAATCAAGTTAGGGTTCAGTACGGTCAATCAAGTTAGGGTTCCGTACGGTCAATCAAGTTAGGGTTCAGTACAGTCAATCAAGTTAGGGTTCAGTACGGTCAATCAAGTTAGGGTTCAGTACAGTCAATCAAGTTAGGGTTCAGTACGGTCAATCAAGTTAGGGTTCAGTACAGTCAATCAAGTTAGGGTTCAGTACGGTCAATCAAGTTAGGGTTCAGTACGGTCAATCAAGTTAGTCTTCCTTACGGTCAATCAAGTTAGGGTTCAGTACAGTCAATCAAGTTAGGGTTCAGTACAGTCAATCAAGTTAGGGTTCCGTACAGTCAATCAAGTTAGTCTTCCTTACGGTCAATCAAGTTAGTCTTCCTTACGGTCAATCAAGTTAGGGTTCCGTACAGTCAATCAAGTTAGGGTTCAGTAGGTCAATCAAGTTAGGGTTCAGTACGGTCAATCAAGTTAGGGTTCCGTACAGTCAATCAAGTTAGGGTTCAGTACGGTCAATCAAGTTAGGGTTCAGTACGGTCAATCAAGTTAGTCTTCCTTACTGTCAATCAAGTGAGTCTTCCGTACGGGCAATCAGTTAGGGTTCTGTGTGGTTCAATGAGTTAGGACTTTGTTCAAGTAGATTTTTGTTTTGTTTGTGTTTATTTACTCCACATCCTTTATTCATATTAAATGCCTCTCTTTGTATACCCTATTTGTATACATTTCATTGTAATCCAAGGAGAAAACAGTGTTTGTGGTTGATGCATGAATAACTCTTGTTAAATTGGTTAGGTTGATTAATAATTATAGTATTATGATATATATACAATTATGAGCACTAACCGAGTAACTATGAATGCTTGAAACTTGTTCTATTCTAATCTTTATGGACCATGAGCGATATATTTTTGTCTCACTCTTTTGACAAATGTACTGATTGTAAGACGGTTTGCATAAAAGCATTCCATAAATGTAAATGTAAATGTAGTATAATCAAATATTTAATATTAGTTATATTCTGGTTCCCACACCATGCACACATGGATACACACACACAGTAAAATGAACTAGAAATTGATGTCATGGCAAATATGAGAGAGAAGAATATGTGAGCTCACTAAAGTCACTAAAGTCTCTAAATCCCTTGAAATAATGTGAGCGTAGCATCAAAGCTACAACCAAATGGATAATATATTGAAGCGTTGTGTGTCTAAAAAAGCATGCAAAATTGCAAAGTAGCTTAGCTTGCGGCGTCAGACTCAGACGTGCTTTAAAAGTGATCAATACAATCTTAAAATCAATTGTAAAATGAACTGGGAGCCAACGAAGAGAAGCCAGGATTGGAGTGATGTGATGTCGTCCATTAAAACCAGTAAGAAGCCTAGCTGCTGAGTTCAGTTGGAGGTGAGAAAGTGATTTTTGGTTCATGTCAGAAAGGAGGGAGTTCGTCAACCAAAAGTGCATGAATGACCTTTTGTCTTCGTTTTCTGTGGTAAGATTCTGTAGAAAACAAGCCACGTAAACAGGTATGATGTAATAACAACATCAAGCGAGGGGGAAGTATCAAGAGTAGATGAGCTAAATCCCTCACCAGGGAGATGCTCAATAGTGAACTATAATTATATGAGGCCATTATTGTAGGCTTCACACAAATAGCAGGAAGGAACGGGAGACAGAGAAGGCATAGATACCGAAATATGACGTTGGATGGTCGTATAATGCAAAACGATTCCTCAGTTGAGAGGCCTTGTGTGTGCGTGTGTGTGTGTGTGTGTGCGTGTGTGTGTGTGTGTGGTGGTTGGTCTGTCTATACAATATAACTGCTATAGCTGCTAATGAAAGTGAAATAACATTGTGTTTTCTCTGACCATGACGATTTAGTATAATATGACGATAATATTCATGATATTTGTACATATATCGATGTATTATATAGTTCATAATCCATAAATGTATGTATAAAAATCCTGAATATATCGTCATATTACACGAGATAGTCATCATTGTATTTTAAAAAGTCATTTTATCACGAGGATTGTGATAAACTGACCCCTGGCCTGGGCTGTAGCGGTGGGCCTTACGCAAACTAAAGCCATCACATGAACAGAAAGGGAAACACACGAACAGAGAGGGAAACACGATTGCAAAAATAAGGGAACCATTATGTTTTCAAATGTGTGTGTGCGTGTGTGTGCGTGTGTGTGCGTGAGAAGCCCATGCAGAGTGAGACATTGCAAAGGCGGTGAACTCTGGGTTATTTTCTCTCCGCCCATATTTTCTCGATAAAACATCGCTTATCTCGTCGTCATTCACCGTCCGCAGAGCACGTAACCACTTCCTCTTCATAAAGTTGTGTCGACCGGAGGACACGGGGAAGCTGAAGTTTCACTCTTTTTCCGTTTCACTGCTTCCCTTTTTCACTCTCTCACTCAACGTCTCTCTTTTTATATTCCTTCTCTTTCTCTTCTTACACGTTTGTTATGCGTCGCGGTGTTAACGTTCGAGGTGTCGACGGCGTGTGTGGCGTTGCCCTCTCCATTGATCCTATGGTTTAATGTTCAGAAATATGAGGACGGAACCAAACCACCGCGTAATCTCTGTTTACACGGATTGTCATGGTTACAGCAAGCAATAATTAGTCAGCGATTTAAACGTCCCGTGCATAAGGTTGCCGTTTGTCGACAGTAAAGCGGGGCAGTCCCAGACCCACTTTAATGACAAACAGCTGGTGCCACATCTTCATAAATCTAAAATTGGCTATAAACGGCCACTTGCCTGTTTTAAAGTGTGACTTAAGACAACCACAGCGTAGCCCACCCATCGCTAGACGACTGTAGCAGGCTTTGCTATGAAACAAACGACTATTTTCTTTTTTTGCAGGGAGGAGTCTACTACGGGTGGAAAATAGCAATTTTCAAAAACCTGGTACATTACATCTCTCCTTGTTTTATAAGGTGAATGTTCTTTGTACTTTGTCCCGGTTGATATCAAGAAATCCACTAATTTGAGCGACCATCATGCTTGATTGAGCTAACGAGGCGGGAAGGTCTCTGGGTAAATGGGTTTCTCAAAATGCGGTACACAAAATGTCACAAATAAAATTTGAAACGCACCCGAACTAAGTGAAATCCACCAAACACACACACACTCCCACACAAACAAACAACCAAACAAACAAACAAACAAACAAACAAAGCACTGTGGAATGAGAGGTGAAGCGTGCTGCTGGGCCTACGTTTAACCAGAGGCGGCCACTGGGGGGCGCTCAACACACACACATGCACAGACATTCTGCTGAGCAACAGCCCTCAGCCCTCACCTGTTTATTTAATGTAATGCTCCAAATGGCTGGTGGTTGATCCCATTAAGAAACCATCGCCTACTGTATTACCTTATTAACTGTACTAGACTGTACTGTTTCTGTAGGCCGACACTTTCGGTTCCTTCGCAGCTATCCTCGCAGGTCTTCTCAACTTAAACCGTGAGCATCTTGTGTGGATTGTCTTCTGTGACCGACGTCTTGTACTGCGGGCAGATGCTGAGGGGTGTCCCTTCGACCGGCCGCAGGCGAGGGCGATTCTGTAGTTCACACTCGACTCGACTCGACCCACTCTTGTCCTCTTAAAGGCTTTGAGTCCCAACATTGAGTCCCTT
>PIJE02000543.1:219994-302613 GCA_002895965.2 Coryphaenoides rupestris | reverse complement strand
TTTTTTCTCCCTTGCTTCGACCGTGCCCGCTTGGCCCATGGAGTCCGGTCGCGAGGACTCCGGCTCGTCGCCCCCCGCGAGCTTTGTGGCTTAGCCGAGACATGCTACGTTGGCTAGCTACGTTGCTACTAGCTAGCATCCACCTCGCGTGCAGTCACAGAGTGCAGGAGACCCGTGAACGTGAAGATCTCACGGTCTGAATGAAAGAGGATTCTTGGTGAGTTTACACCGTCTAGCTGACAATGCTAAGTAATGCTAAGTTCTGAGCTGTTGAAACTCTCAGAATGGAGTGAATGTTACGGCTCGCCCGTCCTCGCCTCCACGCCCGATCCTCTCACCTCCCGCTACACGCCCCGCACGCTCCCCTGCGCGCCGCCGTGGTCCGGGCATACGGCGCTCCTTCTCCCCGGAGTTCCCCCCGGTTGCCGGGCGCTCGCGTTCCCCATCCTCCGCCGCCCCGTCCTCTCGGCAGGCTCCTCCCACCTGTCGGAGTCGGAGGTTCCCGGCACGTCGGCGCAGGCGTCACGGTGGAGCGGCGCTGACGCGGCACACGGCGCCAGTTCCCGCACCGGGCTCCCGTTCCCAATCACCGCACCTGCGCCGGATCGGCAATCACCACCCGCACTACAAAGGCCTGGCCGGCGCGCCACTCGGCGCCAGATCGTCCCCTAAAACTACAGGTGGTAACGTATGCGCCAAAGACGCCATCCTGTAGTAGTTAGTCTAGCAGACTCAACGTCACGCCGTGGTTGCTCTGGTTACTCTCACCCCGTTTTTCTCACCACTCCAGAATCCCGGACCCTCCTGCCGTGTTCAGACCCACCAGCAGAGCCATCCACCCCGGATCCCATTCCACCTCGGATCCCGTTTATTTATATGGCAAAATTCTGTTGGATTAAAACTGCCTATTGGGCTTGAACTCTCTCTACGCCTCCTCCTTTGCTGTGCGCCTGGGTCTCACCTCAACCCCCACTTAACAGTGAAGATGGTTAGTGAGACGTGTCCTGAGCAGGGGCGGTTCTGGAAACTTTGAGGCCCCAGGCAAAGGATTCCGAGACCCCCCCCCCCCCCCCCCCAATCCGGTCACACCTACCTCACGCCAAAAACTAAAATACTCTTCTTTTTTTTTCTGTAATAGTGGGGCACTGAGGCACACTGTGTGCACACAAATGTATTGTCATAGATGACATTGACTGTAAAAAAAGACAAAACAGTAAAAAGACAAACATTAGTAAAAACCTTTGAAAGTATTACAATTATGAATGGTGTGTGTGTGTGTGTCAGAGAGTGAAAGGGGAGTGTTTGTGTGAATGTTTAAATTAGTTTGAACAAATAAATATTCAATCTAAACAATGCTAACTATTTTCAAACTTCTTAACAAATATTTGATTCATGGAGACATATCCTTTATAGCAGATGTCTCTGACAAGGCCACAAGGCCATTGAACATTTGCAGGCACACAACTGAAAACCTGGCCATAGTGAGAGAGATAGAGAGAGAGATATACTGTGAGTGAGCTGAGTGTGTGGTTAAAACGGGATTCTTCGCGCTTTAGCAAATGCGGTGATGGTATCTTCCATGTCGAGCTTTCTTCTCACAGCTTGCTCAATGGATATTACTCCCAAATCTGACAGTCTCTCCTGGCACATGGTGGACCTCGGATAGGTCTTGATCAATTTCAAGGCAGAAAAACTTCTTTCCCCAGAAGCTACTGTGACAGGGTTGTCTGGTTGTCTCTTAGGTTGTCTGGCCATAACGCAGGGTCGTCACTGATGATAACTGCTGTAGTGCTAGCGTTCTCTCACGTTGACGTTACTGTTTTCGTTTTCACCCAATGATTCTGCTGCTGAAGTGGTGTCCGTGGCAGCACCAGCACATGCGTCAGTGTTGTCAATTACTTCGGCAGTGACAGTGATCTGGTCCCTCACGACTGTTTCACATAGATCATCATCATCATCATCATCATCAGTAGTAGATGTAGTGCTAGTTTTAGTTGGTGGTGCATCGGTGCCACTGCTGCTGCAGCTAGCATTAGCTAAACCCAGCTCAGCAGATGTTGTAACACTATCCAAATTAATTTCATCTTCCGTGGAACAATTCTTCGACTGGAAGAAGTTGGTCAATTTAGGCAATTTCTTCCTAAACTCTTCAACCTCCCTTTTTCTTTTTCTTTTTTCACTTCCACTTTGAAAACGTTTCATGGCTGGCAATCGCTCCACACCTCACCAATACCTCTATGAACATTCAGACTAGCTAGTTGCTGCTATGGTGACAGGAAACGGACCTGCAGTCATTTGATTTATGATGAGTTTAGGATCAATCATGAAACAAAATAATTGTTTTTTTCTTCAATCTTATTATGGATTATTGTTTGTTTGCGGTGACAATTTATAAAAAAACTACAAAAAAATAAAAAATACAAAACACGATATGGGGATGACGAGGCCCACTGGTGGCTTTATAAAAAAGAGGCCCCAGGCAATTGCCTGACCTTGCCTAATGGTAGCACCGCCCCTGCTCAGGGCTCCCTGTCGGCAGCCACACTTGCGAAGGCAGGCAACCCTCCTCGCAAGTCTTTTTCGGGGGGAAATCGCTAGTCATAGGCGACTCTGTTACGCGCAAAGTTAGATTACACACGCCAGGCCCTCTACCTGTTAGGGGTAATGATGAGCAATATAGTAGATTAATGTCCCTAAACCGTTGGCTGGCTCGCTATAGTTTAGAGCAGGGCCTAGGTTTTGTGGATAACTGGCCCTCCATGTGGGACCGCCCTGGCGTGCTGATGAGAGACGGCCTGCACCCCACTGGGTTAGGCGCCTCTAAATGAAGCTACTCCACCAAATTATGTGAACTCACAACTATCACATGAATCTAGGAAAGGTGGTGGAGTGCCGCAAATCTCTAGCTCAAAGCTGGTCCTAAGACCAAAGAGCAGTTACATGTTTTCATCGTTTGAGGTCAGAGAGATCATGGCATTGCAGACTCCTTTTTCCTGGCTGTAGTCTACCGCCCTCTGGGCCTTTATTCAAACTTTGTGGATGAGTTCTCTGAGTTTGCGGCTGATCTTGCAAATTACTCTGACAATGTTCTGCTTATGGGGTATTTCAACATTTACATTTACATTTTACATTTAGGGCATTTGGCAGACGCTTTTATCCAAAGTGACTTACAAAGAGTACATTTGTTGATGGTCCAGCAGTTGTCGTGGGTCCTGTAGTTGTTGTTGTTGTTATTGGTCCTTCAGTAGCAGTGGTTGGCCCAGCAGTACTAGTGGTGGGTCCTTGAGTGGTAGTTGTGGGTCCTGCAGTAATTGTTGTAGGTCCCTCAGTTGTTGTTGTTGTGGGTCCAGCAGTTGCAGTAGTGGGTCCTGCAGTAGTAGTGGTGGGTCCTGCAATAGTTGTGGTGGGTCCTGCAGTGGTAGTGGTGGGTGCAGTAGTAGTAGTGGTGGGTCCTGCAGTAGTTGTAGTGGGTCCTGCAGTAGTAGTGGTGGGTCCAGCAGTAGTAGTGGTGGGTCCTGTAGTTGTTGTTGTGGGTCCTGCAGTAGTTGTTGTGGGTCCAGCAGCTGTTGTTGTGGGTACTGTAGTTGTTGTTGTTGGTCCTGCAGTAGTAGTGGTGGGTCCTTGACTAGTGGTGGTGGGTCCTTGAGTGGTCGTGGTGGGTCCTGCAGTAGTTGTTGTTGGTCCAGCAGTTGTTGTGAGTCCTGTAGTTCTTCTTGTGGGTCCTCCAGTAGTAGTGGTGGGTCCTGCAGTAGTAGTTGTGGGTCTAGCAGTAGTAGTGGTTGTTGCTGCACTGGTTGTTGTTGCTCCAACAGTTGTTGTTGTTGTGGGTCCTTCAGTTGTCGTAGTTGGTCCTGCAGTTGTTGTTGTTTGTCCTGCAGGAGTTTTTGTTGTCACATCTGCAGCTTGATTCTTTTCCATTTGTAACGTTACTGATAACACTGCAGAAAAATATACAGAGCATTTAGAATTTCTAGCCACCTTTAACATCAGATTTAATGTTGTTCTGTTTTACCTAACACGCAGGTTTCTTGTCCTTCAAACATGTTTACATTAATGTTAATACAATCTGTAATATAACATATTTGTTGCCAATCGGAATCGCATTCGCGAATGTTTTGTACATTAGCTACGTTTTTAATTAGGCTGCTGTAACAGAAACTGCCACAACTTACCCAGAACATACAGAAACGCCATCCTCCATCTCTTACTTTGCTTTGCCATTTCTTTGGCATCTATAAAACAGAACAAGTAATTAGTATTTGCTTTACAATGACTTACATTTTAATCATTTCTTCACCACTACTACTCGCTTTTTATACATTTTAACATATAGTTGTTATCCACAGCCCATCTTCTAAGCCTACAAATATGAATGCACAGATGAGCCAGCTAGCCCATGGAGATCCACACAGTAAAAATGTATTCATGAAACTTTGGTGGATTCTGTTTCTAATGCAAATGTAACAGAGAGGAAAATCACATACCTTATTATCTTATTATATTTATCTTCATTTACATATTGTGGCGGACCACGGGGGTAGCGTGGGGGTATGCCCCCTGGGGCGCGCAAAGGCTCATGGGATTTGGGAATGTTCATCTTAAGTTCGGTTTTTAGGTAAAAAAAACAAACATGTTTACCTGTTTTAATCTTAGTGTTATTTGTAGTGTGATTTAAGTGTGTTTGTTCGTTCATTATCTGTGTGTTTATAATTTATGTTTATGTTGCACCACCGTTGGTACAATGTGTGCTGCCTGGGGTGACCCCCAGTCGGCAGGTGTGTGGCTGTGAATAAACGTTGCCCCTTCTGTGTCCCTCCTCGCGCCTATGGCGGTGACGCCATAGCCACGCCCCTTCTGTGTGTGTGAAGGGGTGCACACATAACAAGCGGGGACAAAAACTGCTCAGTCATTGTTGTCATGTAATTTAATGAGCTAATAAGGTGGGGACTCCTGTCACTTCGAGGCTCATAAATCAAAAAGTATAAGTCCCTTTGTTTCCATAGTTACATATATGTGACCGTCACGAGTGTACCTACGTTTTGATGTATAGATTAATTAATAGATTTAAAAATGGCGTGATCAGTGGTGGAATCCTTCTGTTGCAGCAGGGCTACACAGCTTGAAACTGCCTGAAAATACGAGCTTTTGGGGCTGGACTCCTGTAATTCTGAGGCTCATAAATCCAAAAGTATAAGTCCGTTTGTTTCCATAGTTGCATATATGTGACCGTCATGTACCTACATTTTGATGTATAGATTACGTATGTGGAGTTAATATTGTGGGCGGGATGGCAGTTTTAAAAATATTTAAAAAAAATGTTTCGTCTGCTCTACACTCTAACGTGACGTCACCCGCTCTAACCCACGCAATACACACCCATGTTAAAGTGTCTGAGGAGCTGACAAATCAATTAAGTTTGAACTGTAATTGTGTAAAAAGTATGAATGTTATGAAAATTTTGAAATCATGTGTGAATTCATCCAAGTGTCATGAACGTTTTAATGTTTGAATGGAGTTTCTACTTGAATGTATGAATGAATGGGAAGGGGTTGAATATGAGTGGGGAATTAATTAATTTAAATGGGGAAAAATTGCTGGAATATTTCAGAAAGTATGAAGGGTATGAATAAGAAAAGATATAGCTCACGATTCCTAATTAAGCTGAATCTTTTAAACTTTGAACGGAGTTTCTACGTTGAAAACTGTGGGATGTCCCAAAATTACTTGCAGCTTAACACGGGGAAAACTGAGATGATTATCTTCGGCCCGAAGCATAAACAATCACAACTTGATGACGTCACACTCTGCCTTGAGGGATCCACTATTGCCCAAAGCTCCTGCGTCAAGAATCTTGGTGTTCTGCTTGATCCTACGCTTTCTTTCGATCAGCATGTCAAAAGTATCACCAGAACTGCTTTCTTTCATCTTAGAAACATTGCCAAGATCAGACCAATGCTATCCGCTGCGGACGCAGAGACACTCATCCATGCATTTATATCATCCAGACTGGATTACTGTAATGCACTGTTCTCTGGCCTACCGAGCTCTACTACAAAAAGCCTCCAGCTTGTACAGAACGCTGCTGCTAGACTTTTAACGAGAACTAGGAAGTTTGACCACATTACTCCTATTCTCCTTTCCCTCCACTGGCTCCCAATAAATGGCAGATCAGATTTTAAGGTGCTACTTCTTACCTACAAGACCCTGCATGGGTCCGCACCATCGTACCTGAAGGACCTTATTGTTCCCTATTGTCCTTCTCGGCCGCTCCGGTCCTCAGGAGCTGGCCTTTTATCAATTCCAAAAGTAAATAAAAAATCAGCAGGAAACAGGGCGTTCTCTTATCGAGCACCCTATCTGTGGAACAGTCTCCCACCTGTAATCAGGGAGGCTGACTCTGCTGATATATTTAAGGCGAGACTAAAAACCCACCTATTTACCCTCGCCTTTGGCTGCTAGGAGTGCCCCTCAGCTCTAATTTACAGCTAAATCAATACCGTTAGCACTAGCCTACCCTAGCTGCCGATGGGTACTAGGTCTGAGGATACTTGTATGTTCCCTGCTTACTGTGCTCCATCTAACCTTCATGTTGTCTCCATTATCTAGAGTGCTGCTGTGATCGTGACTGGATACCTGGCCACCTCACCTGACGGCTACCAGCTTGCTCTCCAGCCAGCACCCCATCACTTTATTACTATTTCATTTACTATTTGTACTTTGTCATTTGCACTTTGTCATTTGCATTTTGTCATGCTTTGTTACCCCTGTTTTTAATGCCCGTATGACACCCATTGCACTCTGAACCATCCCTGGAAGGAGGGATCCCCCACTCTGAGGTTCCTCCTCGAGATTTCTTCCTTGTTAATTAAGGGAGTCGTTTCTTGCCCTTAGGGGGGCTTGGGCTAGGGGGGGGGGGGCGGGGGGGGTGTCATAAATCACGTTTGGCCCATAACAATCTGGCCTGTAAAGCCCTTTGAGACTGTCTTGTGATTCAGGGCTATACAAATAAAATTGAATTGAATTGAATTGAGAAGAAAGCCGGCAAAAAACAGGGTGGAATAATAATAATAAGAAAAATAAATAAGTAGAATAACATATGTTGTGAATGCTTCTCAGCATTCACACCAATAATGATTCATGAATAATGATTGTCGTCTGAAGTCGTGGTGTGCTGTGATCATTCACCAGAACACCACGCAGTGTGGCTGGTTTGGACCGGCTACACAAAGGTCACAGTAAATACCACAGTCTGCTTAATAATTATCTTAAGCTGTCCTGAAAAATGTAGGCAGTAACCTAAACCTAAATGATAAAGTCATTCTATTAACCTTGCAACTATTAATGCTTGAAACCTGCTCTATTCTTATCTTTATGTACCACAACGATATTTTGCTGTCTCCTTCAACAAATGTACTCATAACTCGCTAAATGCCCTAAATGTAAAATGTTGACCATCTAGGCATGTTGTGGTTGACAGTACCGCTGTTGCTTCCTTTTCACCGGACTTTCCATATTTAAATATTCATCCTTTCTATGTTACATTTACATTTACATTTACATTTAGGGCATTTAGCAGACGCTTTTATCCAAAGCGACTTACAAAGAGTACATTTGTTGAAGGAGAGGCAGCAATATATCACTGTGGTACCTGAAGATAAGAATAGAGCTGTTTTCGAGCATTCATATTTACGAGACGAATAGAACGAGTTTCATAATTGCCAAGTTGCCTGCGTAATTAGCTGGGCAGGCGTGCAATTCTAAGCATTCTACAACATCTGAGAACGAACAACAATGCTAAGTGCCATTAATAAGTGCTAAGACATATAAACACGCAGGTTAGTGCTGGGGGGGGTTATGTAGAGTCCAGGTGAACTCTGGACAGGTGGGTCTTGAGTCTCTTGCGGAAGCTGGCGAGCGACTCGGCCATCCTGACATGAGCCGGGAGCTCATTCCACCACTGCGGAGTCGGGACCGTGAAGAGTTGGGACTCTCAACATTGACATAAAGTCAAGTCAAAATCAAAGTGTTTCATTCTCACATGTACATCACAACGTAGGGCCATATGAATTGGAAACACACACACACACACACGCACACACACACACACACACTGAGAACGGCATAAGATACATAATAAACACATCTTGTTATAAAAAATCTATATTGATCAATTTAATTAAGATTAAGATAGGCCTATACATTTAAAATGCCCAACATGGGCCCAAGTTCTCCTGAATAATGCTGACCTGTGGCCCCTCGCCATAAGCAGAATAAGTCTGTCAGCATTAGGCTCTTGTTGCAGTTTCTTGTACACACAGCTAATAACTTAGTTATATGAATGGACCGACAAGCATTACATTATTTCTACCATTATTTTATTTCCAAGAAATAAGTATCTTGATAAAACAAGAGATTTGTTGTCATGCTTACCAAAAGTTGCAGAATAAGAGAAGTATTAGGCGACTCGATAGAGTTCAGTATCTCCAATAGACAACCCCAATATTCCTCTGGCGAGTGACCGCATCTATATTGTTATCCTTAATGGGACTGTGACTGCTGAATGCTTCATAGATGGTTAGGTTGCTCCACCCGTTCCTCCATCGTCATATTGGAAGAATGTTGTTCAGCATTCATGCAGGCCTCAAGGCTATGCCTTCTGTTATGGCATCAAGCAGATCCGCTGACAGGTGTTTATAAACAGGTATTTGGGCACAATCATTTTTAAAATGTGACATAAGGAGAGTATGGCAAAACACATTTTGTGTCTTAAAGAAGGTGTTGTCCATATTGAAGTGGGTTGTTTTAAATGTCACTAAACAGTGTCTTGTTGCTGTGCGCACTCAGACACGCACGCACACACACACACATGCACACACAGTAATAATTAGTAAACACTAATGGCATGGATTTGAAAAAGATGAATAATCTCGGAATAATTAGGGTTGATCAGATCACATCTGAGTATTTGAACCATTAAGACAAAGTATGGGCGCTCGCATCCAGTTCATGTCGGGTAAAACCCGACAGTTCCCGACAGTTCATGTCGGGGGTGAAACCCGAGATGAACACTGATGCATTTAGGACCGCCACACCCGCAGACAGGTTTCCCCTTTAGAAATCACAGTCCACCTGTACACATTTTGCCAGAGGTTGCTCAAAAACACCAACAACATTAGAATAAAAACAATAGAATAAAAAATGTACCGTGTATAAGCCTAATAGAATAACAATAAATGTAAGATAAATTAAGATACAGATCAGCCTCATATCCCGCCCAGAGCATGCCCAAATTCAAATGCCTGCAGTAGAAAATCCTAATAATATTTACACTTTGATTGTTTGATCCCTACAAATGATTGATTAAAATTGATTAAAGGTACTGTGCGGACTACCCAAGGCCCCAAGTGGATGGAGGGGCCCTCTAAAAGCCTGAAATTGAAAGTTTGGATTTGGATTTCTTTTCTTCTAAGTAATTAGTAACATAACTACAGTCAAATTGGAAAAATAAATTGGTTGATAGACTGAAATTTGTATCAAAAAGAATACAACAAAATATACCGGAGGGCCCCTGTCACCCTCTTAGAAAAGAAATACTTGAAAAAAACATGAAGAAAATAATGTTCTCTTAAGTATGATACTCCATGCAAACCTCATTTAACCACATAGTAAAAGTATCACAGTATTATATGGGTCCATATATATAATGATGGTCTAAATTAAAATTAGTTTTTTGTAAAATAACGTGATTTTTTTTTCGCTCTGCCTAAAGTCACTGGCGCCGCCCCTGCTTGGCGCAAACAGCCTTTAATCTGAAGATAAACCTTCCCTCTGGCCAATATTTGGTAGCCTGGAAATCCAGACCTACATCTAGAAAGCTGTAGGGTCTGGTAATGAGCAATGAAAATGGCCCAACTCGAGATGCGGCACCAAGAATGCGTTTGAAAATATCACTGCACGCAATTGGATAACACTACGACCAATCAGAAGACTACACGGGGTGACGTATCCAGAGCGACAAACGAGTTTGTTTTGGAGAATAGTTTGACAGAGAGACGTAAATGTAGCTTAATGGAAATACCACGGAGATACCACTTTGGCAACGCAACGTTAACCTTGTAATATTCTTAGCCAAGGAATATTGAAATAAAGAGATGCAACCGAGTTGTCGTTTATGGATGTTTAATAGCAACTGCGCATGGTACCGAGCATGGGCGTAGAATTTAGTGGGACGCTGGGGACATGTCCCCACCAATTAACAGAGCACCCCCCCATCAGAACGCGCAAATTAACAGGAGCACCCCCCCCGCCCCGCCAATTACAGACACCGGCCAACCGTCAATTAACAGAGCCACCCCCCCCCCATCAGAACCGGCAAATTACAGAGCACCCCCCCCCCATCAGAACCCGCGAATTAACAGAGCACTCCCCCCCCCCCCCCATCAGAACCGCGAATTACAGAGCACCCCCCCCCCCATCAGAACCGCGAATTCACGGAGGCACCCCCCCCCATCAGAGCCGCAAATTAACGGAGCACCCCCATCAGAGCCGGTCGAATTAAACGGAGGCACCCCCCCCCCATCAGAAGCCGCGAATGTACGGAGCACCCCCCCCACCAGAACAAAAATACATTTGGTTTCAAAGTCATTAGAACTGTAATGCTTTTATTAAGTACTCGTATCGGTATTCGCTATCGGCAAGTACTCGGTCTGAAAAAAAAGTGGTATCGGTGCATCCCTAGTTTGTACAGATACTCAGTCAACATTTTCGACAGCCATCTTGCAATGTTGACGTCATCTGTTTAGCCCGCCTCTGGCCCGCCTATATCAGATACACCGATGTGATTGGTTGATGTTCGGAACAACGGGCATAGCTAATGAGCATGTTATTCGTTACCAGAGTACTCGCTGAGCAAATTCTAATTGTGCTCTCGCGACAACTCTGGATTTCCAGGGTAAATATTTGGAGCATATTAAAAAAATGTTGTCTCATTGTTCTCTGACATTCATTGTCACGCTTGTCAGGCTGACGGTGTGGTACATCATCAGCTAATGGTAACAGGTCTTTCTGGAGTGACGTGTGAAATCATTGTACACTCTATTCCATCTTACAGCTTACACAGTCTTGCTGGGCTACATTCCAAATTGTACCATAATCACCACCATGTGCTCGCCTATGTCTACTGTCTCTTCTGCCTGAAATGTCGCTGGGTGAAAAGACACGCTGGTGTCCAACAAAGGGTCACAGCCTCCTTTGTCTTCCTGGCGATAGGTGTAAAAGATGAGGCCATACTTATGTGTTAAAAACCACACAATAAAACATTTTGGGGCAAAACTAAGTTGCAGTCATCGCGGGCAAATGACCCAGGAGACCCAGATGTGTTGAACCCTGTCGTGGGCATGGAAGAAGCCTTTGAATGTCAGTTCTGGATATTTCAAGGGTCATTATATAAGGGTAGCAGTGCCACACAGCAATTTCAAGCCAAACAGTCTCCCTTCATTCAATGTCATTTGTGCTTACAAGAGATGCACGGAGGCTGTGTTGTTGCGGCGCTGTAGCAGACACTGTACTTAATTAGGTGTACTATTAAAACCAGGGGTGTCGGAATGGGAGGGAAAGTGGGACTGACTGACATAACTACAGTAAAATTGGGAAAATAAATTGGCTGATAGACTGAAATTTGTCTCAAAAAAAATAAAACAAAGTATACTGGAGGGCCCCTGTCACCCTCAATAAATACTTAAACAAACATGAAGAAAATAATGTTCTCTTAAGCATGATACTCCAAGCAAACCTCATTTAACCACATGGTGAAAGTATTACAGTATTATATGGGTCCATATACTGTATATAATGATCAGAGGCGATTCTAGTCTGTGGGGGCCCTAAGCAAAAATTCCTAGGGGGCCCTACCGACCAGTGTTCATCACCATTATGTTAGGCTATAAATAATCTGACACCAACGAAAAATTTATGAAATAAAAACTTTTTTTATTCCAAATGTGCCAAACATGTCATGTTCCAAACATGAAAAACCTTGTTATTTTGAAAATATACTGTAAATGTAAAGAATACAAAATAAATAAATAACAAAAAATAAAGATTTGAATAAAATACAGTAAATTACTTTAAAAACCCAATATAAACTTTGCACAAAATATAAAGTATAGAAGTTAAATAGTTTTATTGGGGTCCTATGTCCTATGTCCTATGTAAAATGGCGCCGTACGTGATGGCTGCCGTGTTGCGAGCTCTCGTACGCCGACGAGGTTTTTTGTTATTTATTCTTTTAATTGTGACTATCTTTGCACAAGAAGTTAGCAGCAAGTTCACTTACGACAGTTGTACACTTCTGGAGATTAGAACGACAGTCGCTCGCCGCCTACCGGAGTTTTTCAAGTCTTTCGACTCGGACGTCCCACCTGGAGTCGCGGCTGGATTATCTCCGTCCATCTTAGGCGCGATCACACGCAAGCGTCGCCGACGGAGAGGGAAGCGAGCCGGCGTGCTGGTCAGGCTGAGACGTCGTGCCAATCGTCCTCCACTACCCACCATTCTGCTGGCTAATGTACAGTCTCTGGACAATAAGTTATGCGAGCTACAGGCTCGTATCCAATTCCACCGGGAAACAAAGGAGAACTGCATCATCTGCTTGACGGAGACATGGATGTCGGAGGGGGTTGCCGACTCAGCCATCGAGCCGACAGGATTTTCCGTCCACCGCGCGGACAGAACAAAGGCTCTCTCCGGTAAAGATCGTGGAGGGGGGGTCTGTCTCATGATTAACAGATCTTGGTGCAACCAGAGTCATGTGCAGACCCTCAAGTCTTTCTGTTCCCCGGACCTGGAGTACCTGATGCTTATGTGCCGACCATTCTGGCTACCGCGGGAGTTTACAGCAGTAACCGTGACTGCTGTGTACATTCCCCCTCAAGCCAACACGGACATAGCGCTGAAGGAGCTTTATGGGGCTATCAGCGAACAGGAGTCGGCTCACCCGGAGGCTGCTTTCATTGTGGCGGGGGACTTCAATAAGGCGAACCTGAAGAAAGTTCTCCCGAAGTTCTACCAACACATCACAAGCAACACACGGGGCGAACGAATCCTGGATCACTGCTACACCCCCTTCCGGGACGGCTACAAGTCCCTCCTCCGCCCACCGTTCGGCAAATCAGATCACCGCTCGATCCAACTACTCCCCGCCTACAGGCAGAGACTGAAGCAGCAACCAATCGCTGTGAAGGAGGTCCAATGCTGGTCGGACCAATCGGAGTCTATGCTGCAGGATTGCTTCGGTGATGCGGATTGGAATATGTTCCGGGTCGCGTCGGACAATAACATCAGTGAGTACGCGTCCTCAGTCACCGGGTTCATCAAGAAATGCATAGATGATGTTGTTCCAACTAAGTCGGTTCGGATTTATCCCAACCAGAAACCATGGATTAATGGCGATGTTCGCGCCGCACTCCGCATGCGTAACGCCGCCTTTGACTCTGGGAATATGGTGGAATATACGAGAGCCCGCTACGACCTCCGCAAGACCATCGGCTCTGCCAAGCGGGAGTATAAGAACAGGGTGGAGGACAAATTCAAGAGCCACGACGTGAGGGGTGTGTGGAAGGGGCTACAGACAATCACGGACTTCAGAGGGAGAACCAGCGGTGTAGAGAACTCCTCTACCTCCCTCCCTGGCGAGCTAAACACCTTCTTCGCCCGGTTCGACGTGAACGGCAGCCCGCCGAAGTCAGCGCTGCCTGAGGAGGCCAGCCTGCTGAACATCTCAGAGGCTGACGTGCGCAGAGCCTTCAAGCGGGTGGACATCCGGAAGGCGGCGGGACCAGACCACATCCCGGGGCGCGTCCTCAGAGCATGCGCAGACCAGCTGGCAGGAGTCTTCGCAGACATCTTCAACCTGTCCCTGTCCCAGGCTGTTGTTCCCGAGGTCTTCAAGATGTCCATCATCGTGCCTGTCCCTAAACACCCCAAGGTAACCTGCCCGAATGACTGGAGACCTGTAGCCCTCACCTCGATTGCCAGTAAATGCTTCGAGAGGCTGGTCAAGGACTTCATTTGTTCCATGTTGCCTGCCACGCTGGACCCATGGCAATTTGCTTACCGTCAAAACAGATCCACCGACGACGCCATTGCCATGGCACTTCACACTGCCCTCTCTCACCTGGAGGGGAAGAACTGTTGTGTGAGAATGCTGTTTGTGGACTTCAACTCAGCGTTCAACACGATAGTTCCTGCCAAGCTCGACACCAAGCTCAGGAGTCTAGGCCTGCACCCGACCATGTGCAGCTGGATACTGGACTTCCTGTCGGGCCGCCGCCAGGTGGTGAGGATGGGCAGCACCACCTCAGAGCCGCTGACCCTCAACACTGGAGCCCCTCAGGGATGCGTGTTGAGCCCTCTCCTCTACTCCCTGTACACCCACGACTGCATGGCTATGCACAGCTCCAACGTCTTCATCAAGTTTGCTGACGACACGACAGTGTTGGGTCTGATCGCCGACGACGACGAGACAGCCTACAGGGAGGAGGTTGGATCACTGGCACAGTGGTGCCAAGAAAACAACCTCGCCCTAAACGTCAAGAAGACCAAGGAGCTGATCGTGGACTACAGGAAGCGGAGAGGAGAGCACGCCCCCATCTCCATCGACGGAGCTGCAGTGGAGAGGGTCAGCAGCTTCAAGTTCCTCGGCGTGCACATCTCCGAGGACCTCACATGGACCACGCACACCACACACGTGGTGAAAAAGGCCCAACAACGCCTGTATTTCCTCAGGCGACTGAGGAAATTCAACATGTGCCCCCGCATCCTCAGAACATTCTACTCCTGTACCATCGAGAGTGTTCTCACAGGATGCATCACCGTCTGGTACGGGAACTGCACCGCACTGGAGCGTAAAACACTACAGAGGGTGGTGCGGACGGCCCAGTACATCGTTGGAGGTGAGCTTCCCTCCCTCCTGGATATATACACCAGGCGGTGCGTGGCCAAGGCCAAACGGATTATTAAAGACAATAACCACCCCAGCCACGAACTGTACACACTCCTACCGTCAGGCAGGCGATACCGCAGTATCAAATGCCACACGAGCAGATTCAGAGACAGCTTCCACAGTCAGGCCATCAGGCTGCTGAACAAGTTCGGCATCAATGTCTAAATGCTAGTGCTAAGTGTTGGTGCTAGTGCTGTGCTGGTGTTACTGCTAGTGCTGGTCCTGGTGCTAGTGTTACTGCTAGTGCTGGTGCTGGTGTTAGTGCTAGTCCTGGTGCCAACTGCTGGTGCTAGTGTTGTGTCGACTGTCTGGGAAGGTATCCCGTGACATTCTGTGAATGTCAGCATATAACAATGTATATTTTAGTACATCGATTTATATGTGTATGGATATTTTACTGTATATTTTACTGTATTTTACTTTAGATTTAATTTACTTATTTTATATAGAATCCTATATATAGTTCTATTTCTATTTTGTAATTTTACTCTCTTGTATTCTTATAATTACTGTCGGCTGTCGGGCGTTTTGCACAAAAAGTTTTTAACTCATTGCTTATACTCACGTGTAAACTGTGAAGTTACAATAAAAATACTTGAACTTGAACTTGAACTTGAACAGTAGGCAATTCCTCATAAGCCCCTTTTATGCACTGCTTTTAGAAATGCTGCTTACGGGCCTTGGCTTGTACAAATGCTGACACTATGTTCTCCAGATCCAAAGACCTTTGCACACTATACTATATTGAAATAAGAGCCAGTCATGAAAGTCTCTCTTGAGACATAGTTGACCTGAGATAGGTTTTGATTAGTTTTAAAGCGGAGAAACTTCTCTCTCCAGAGGCAACAGTGACTGGGAGAGTTAATAGCCGACGGAGGGCAATGCTGAGATTTCCATAAAGATCCAGAATCTGTTCCTTGTAAATGTAATCAAGCATCTCTCTTGGAGAGGCAGATACATGATCAGGAAAGGCATGGACAGCAGCCCTGATCTCCAGAACCAAATCCTCAGAATCAATGTCATGTAGTGTCTTTTCCAGTTTCTGCAGCTGTCTTCAAGTTTGCCACTCTGAATAGTCTTTGACATATTTTTTTTGGAGAAGATAAAACCATAAATGGCATAAAAATCCTCAATTTTGAAAAATCTTTCATTCAAACTGGTGAGGGCTGTGTCCACTAGGGGCAGAAAAAACTCTCTGTTAAAGTGCTCATCTGGAGTGGACTGTGTTTCTTCTCTACCCTCATACAGGAACTGCCTGGTTGTTTTCCGCTTTCGTTTTTCAGGAAATGTCATATCAATCTCTAGGTTTTCTGCTATCTCCCTAGCATCAGTCTGAGAGGCAGCAAGTCCATTTTCCCTAAAATTCTCCAGATACACTCTCACTGTGCTTGTTTCTCTTTTAAGTGTTTCAAGAGAAACAGTGGGGCTCTGGAGAATTTTGCTGACTCGGTTGATCTGGTACAATATGTTGGACCAGATTACAGTGCACATTACAAAACTCCATTTCATGAGTTCATCCTTAATGCTGGTTGCCTTGGACAATGTCTCTGGGTCCTTCTTCTGCACTGAAAGTGTTTCGAGAGCAGACAAAGCTTGTATGATCTCCGGCAGGTGGTAACGCACCACTTTCACACTGTCAATCCTGGCCTCCCATCTGGTCACTGACAAAGGTTTTTTGCGGTTAACTGTTTGACATGTTCCTCTAAAACTGCCCAGCATTGCACAGAGGAGCTAAAAAGATTGTACAATCTCTGGAGAACCGGAGCTGGCCATCCGAGAATCAATGTGTTCATTAAAAGATTTTTGTGACAAGTAAACGTGTTCATCATATCGATTACATAAGTATGTATCATGTTACTTTACTACGATGAGACAACATCTCTCATAATCACTATAACTGTGTGTGTGTTCACTTCAGCCGTCTTGACCAGTGAACGTTAGCAACTAGCTTTGTTGCTAAATTAAGCAAAACATGATAAGAATATCGCGCATGTCTGTCGTTTAAAAAAAATATGTGCGGATTCTTTGAACTCTTTTGAACACAGATCCGCTGTTTATAAGACCATAGCATACATGTACAGATGTACTGTTTGTACAACAGGACAGGAGCACGCAAAATCACGTCATCCATCATTCAATCTCTATGGACGAAATTCTCGCTTGTCCCCCCAGCAAACGCGCTGAGACCAGGTCTCGGGCGCCCCCTAGCGGCTCGGGGCTCCAAGCAGTTGCCTGCCATTGCCTGTTGACAAGGTGCGCCCCTGATAATGATCGTTTAATGATGTTAAAATTAGTTTTTTGTGAAATAACTTGACTATTGTTCACTCTGCCTATATGGTTTCTTTTCACGGGGCCCAACATCCCTGGCGCCGCCCCTTGTTAAAACACATGAAGTCGTGTTCACTTAAGTTTCAGAAACATATTGGCCAACTTATTCTCTTGATTTCAAATTGTCTATGCTTTGTGGTCTATGCAGCAGTGGTCTTTATTACTGTATTATTGTGTAATATGTAAGATGAATAACAACCATGATGTGACTATGATTTAGGAGGGTGGGGGTATGTGCAAATTCCAACTTGCACTTCAATGCCTCTAGTACAGGAGGAACCTGATGGTTGGCATATATTAGATTTTTTAAATGCGTTCCAAATAGTTTATGACCCATGCAGTAAAAGGTTTCACACAGAGGCCTATTGCGGTTACTTTTAATCGTCTTCTCATTCATTTTACTGAGTGAGCAAGCCGTTCGCTCAAACTCAGCTCGCCTAAAGAAAGTTAAGACATAAACAAATATAATCATCATGGATGTTTTTTCTTTGAAAATAACTGAACTGATTGACATTGAAAGATCAGGCCTTCAGCAGGAGCACAAGCTCTTTCATACAGCCATGGTTATTATTCTGTAGATATTATTCTATATCTATATATCTAACAGGTAGGCAGATTCAAATGAAGTCATGAAAAGACCAACTGATCGCAAACGGTGTGTGCATCTGGTGTCGTAATATAGAAAGAATGAAAGAGGAATCCAGTAGATTTGTTCTGCTGGATTAGAAAGTGATTAAGATATTAAAAAGTAAACATTAGAACCAAAATATCCTGAAAGACGGGATAGAAAATAAGGTCCAATATGGCCTCGTTACAAAGCCATGCACTCGATGCAGCGTAATTAACGTCATTTAATACATTGGTTATTATTCGGTGTACATCTCATGATTCACATTGACCACTGTTAATTTAACATTTGCTAATTATTTAACGCTTCTATCGTTCAACTCTATCGTTCAACTCTTTTTTTTACAGGAATTTGTGAAAACAGAATTAAGTGGGGCATATGGTATCCACTAAGTCAGGAACTGCCCCTTCAAAATTTCAAGGAAAAATATATTTTGCTGTTAATGCAGTTGGTATATATGATAGAGATTGTATATTAAATTGCAGTATTATATCATATTAAAAAAGATGAAGCATGTATGTATGTATGTATGTATGTATGTATGTATGTATGTATGTATGTGTGTATGTGTGTAACTGTTTTTTCACACCCCAGGGACATTATTGAAAATCAAAATAAAGTATTGAACAATGCTGTGGTATAAATCAAATCCAAAGTTACCATTCATGGAAAAAGATAGAGATGAATTAATACACACAATTAGACGTGGCAAAAAACACATACATTTGAGGTAATAGTGTGACCTTTACAGGCTTGCAAAACTGAAAGTTTACAAGCCAAGTCTACAAGTATGCAAAAATGTACACGTATGACATTTTCACTCAGGCAAGAACAGTTAACAAACAAACAATAACAACAATAACCACAGCACACTAGGGCTTGCACGACCTTTCACACACACACAGCACGCAGAGACAGAAGGGCTGTCCCAAAAAATAAAGTAACACTTATCATATAAGATAACGAAAATATATATTCCAACATTCAAAATGTCTCATTCTGTGTCAGCAATTATATGGGGAAAAAATGTCAACGAATAAATTCATTTGGCAGAGGCTGCATATTGTAACTTATTGTAACATACCATTTCACTGAAAATTCATTCCACATTAAAAAAAAGACATCAAAATAGAAATGGGCATTAGAATAAACATTAAAATCCATAAAAACACGAGTAGACATTAAACACCATACCAATTATCTGACGGTAATAAACGTGCTAAGACGGGAAAACGGAGTACAGTGTGGACAGTGTGAGCAGGAGAGATAAGAGATTCATATAGTTGTATGACATTCTGTGAATGTCAGCATATAACAATGTATATTCTATTACATTGATTTATATGTGTACTGCTCACCTGAATATTTTGTTGTATATTTCATTTTATTGTATTTTTATTTTACACAGAATTTATATTCATAGCTATTTCTATTTTGTAGTTCTACTTCTATTTTGTTTCTATTTTGTATTTTATAATTACTGTCGGCTGTCGGGCGTTTTGCACAAAAGGTTTTTCACATCACTGCTTACTCACGTGTAAACTGTGAAGTGACAATACAAATACTTGAACTTGAGCTCTTAAAAGAGTAAACCCACGGAAGTCACCAGGGACAGACGGCATTCCAGGCCGTGTCCTCAGAGGGTCTGCCGACCAGCTAGCGGAGGTATTCACTTCTACATTCAACCTGTCAACCTACTGTCAGTCCCCACCTGCTTCAGACAGGCCACCGTATTGGAGGCACGGAGGTAGAGGCATAGGAAGAACTATGGAGGCACGGAGGTAGACAGAACTATGGAGGCACGGAGGTAGACAGAACTATGGAGGCACGGAGGCAGACAGAACTATGGAGGCACGGAGGTAGACAGAACTATGGAGGCACGGAGGCAGACAGAACTATGGAGGCACGGAGGTAGACAGAACTATGGAGGCACGGAGGCAGACAGAACTATGGAGGCACGGAGGCAGACAGAACTATGGAGGCACGGAGGTAGACAGAACTATGGAGGCACGGAGGTAGACAGAACTATGGAGGCACGGAGGTAGACAGAACTATGGTGGAGGCAGAGAGGTACATAGGAAGAACTATGGAGGCACGGAGGCAGACAGAACTATGGAGGCACGGAGGTAGACAGAACTATGGAGGCACGGAGGTAGACAGAACTATGGAGGCACGGAGGTAGACAGAACTATGGAGGCACGGAGGCAGACAGAACTATGGAGGCACTGGCTACTTTGTCCTGGAACAAATCAAACCTATATATGCAATGCGTTCACTGTGAGTGTTAGTTATACGGCACACTTATAACTAGGAGGGGTACCCGACATCTTTCGTGCACAGCGCAAGAACACACTGTGACCTATATAATGAGGCAGATAACCGGAGTGCTCCACGGAGGTAGACAGAACTATGGAGGCACGGAGGCAGACAGAACTATGGAGGCACGGAGGTAGACAGAACTATGGAGGCACGGAGGTAGACAGAACTATGGAGGCACGGAGGTAGACAGAACTATGGAGGCACGGAGGCAGACAGAACTATGGAGGCACGGAGGCAGACAGAACTATGGAGGCACGGAGGCAGACAGAACTATGGAGGCACGGAGGCAGACAGAACTATGGAGGCACGGAGGCAGACAGAACTATGGAGGCACTGGCTACTTTGTCCTGGAACAAATCAAACCCCTTTCAGAAGAACTGGGTTGAACTTTGCACGAGGGTGCGATGGAGAGTTGGAAGGATGTTGGGTAATAAGAACAGTGTTTGATGAAATCAGCCAAAGACACCTTTAGTGGTGGAGTACCGAGTGTGTTGGTACATCATGTTTATGAGTTTGAATTGGAATGATCATAGTTTCCATGAAGATAACGTCACATCAGGAATTCATCATTAATTTTTGTTCTACACATCAGAGAGAGATTGTGTGTGTTTGTGTGTGTGAGATACAAAAATGTGCCTTGTCTGATTATTACAAAAGTTTGCAAGTTATGACTTGTACTGTGTGTGTGTGTGTGTGTGTGTGTGTGTGTGTGTGTGTGTGATGTGTGTGTGTGTGTGATGTGTGTGTGTGTGTGTGGTGTATAATTATGTCCATCTGTCTCTTTCCATGCCTTCTCTCTCTCTCTCTCTCTCTCTCTCTCTCTCTCTCTCTCTCTCTCTCTCTTCTCTCTTCCTCTTTCTCTCTCTCACTATTGATCATGTTACAAAATATTTTTAGATATAAACATCTTATCTAATAATTGTATTAAAAACATCTTGACCTTTCCCATAGCCCTGCCAAATACAACAACCTCAGCAACAACTGCTGCAGTCACAAGCATGTCAGCAGCCCCAGCTACCAGCAAAGCTACTACCAGCAAAACAATGCATGGCGTCACTTTACTCTTCTTTTCTTTACTATGTCACACCCTGTTTAGAAACATATAAAATGTTGGTGCTGATAACAAACATTTGTCTATCAATGCAAATATATTAATGCTATCAATATATTACCCTTGCATTGTAAGATAGGTCTATTATATACTTTATTCCATTCAGATCTATTATATTAATGCTATCAATATATTACCCTTGCATTGTAAGATAGGTCTATTATATACTTTATTCCATTCAGACTTTTTTATGCACTTTTTCTTGCCATGTAACAGCTATATAAAAGCATATGCATAAGCAACGCGACATGACTATGCGACACAGAGTTGTTGAATGTATGAATGTGTTTGGTAGAGAATTTGGAATAAAGAAAAACCTATTGCATTTTATGTGACATCGCAGGCCTTGTGTTCATTAGGATATTATGTGACATCGCAGGCCTTGTGTTCATTATTGGAACAGTGAACAATATGAACAATACAGAAAAGCTATGATGTCTCTGCGTACACATCAATGTATCACACAAATCACCTCAATCCAGCATTAGAATAATATTCAACATTCTTTCATGCAATTAATATTTGAAGATCACTTCAATTTGGTGATCAAGCAACTTTCAAGCAACTATGCATTCCACAACAACTGCAATCGCCAAGGACTCACATCATCATAGCGTTCTCTCAAGGGTCTTTGCATATATAGAGTGCGAGGGGCACCGGAGCAACAAGCTAGTCACCAAACTCATCGCGGCAAGTCCATTTGAGCAACAGAAAGATCAAGCAACGCATTCCATAAAACTGCAATCGACCAAGGACTCACATCATCACATAGTAACCTTGTGTTCAGCAGCATCTGAGACGCCAGCAATGGCAGTAGGCCTAAAAGAAATATAGCAGAGTGACCGTGAACAGGGACAAGTTGGACTCTAACTTCCACAGATCTGACCCCAGACTCATGTGGTTTGGATTGCGAGCCATCACAGACTATAAAGGGAGAAATAGCAGTGATGTGCAACCCGCCGCCTCTCTACCGATGAGCTCAACACCTTCTATGCTCGGTTTGAGGTGAGCAGGCAGGTGATTTCTTCGGTACGGGGACAACGGTGTCCTGTTGAAGCAGGTGTGGAGCTCATCGGGTAGAGAGGCGGCGGGTTGCACATCACTGCTATTTCTCCCTTTATAGTCTGTGATGGCTCGCAATCCAAACCACATGAGTCTGGGGTCAGATCTGTGGAAGTTAGAGTCCAACTTGTCCCTGTTCACGGTCACTCTGCTATATTTCTTTTAGGCCTACTGCCATTGCTGGCGTCTCAGATGCTGCTGAACACAAGGTTACTTTTGATGTGATGATGTGAGTCCTTGGCGATTGCAGTTGTTGTGGAATGCACAGTTGCTTGAAAGTTGCTTGATCACCAAATTGAAGTGATCTTCAAATATTAATTGCATGAAAGAATGTTGAATATTATTCTAATGCTGGATTGAGGTGATTTGTGTGATACATTGATGTGTACGCAGAGACATCATAGCTTTTCTGTATTGTTCATATTGTTCACTGTTCCAATAATGAACACAAGGCCTGCGATGTCACATAAAATGCAATAGGTTTTTCTTTATTCCAAATTCTCTACCAAACACATTCATACATTCAACAACTCTGTGTCGCATAGTCATGTCGCGTTGCTTATGCATATGCTTTTATATAGCTGTTACATGGCAAGAAAAAGTGCATAAAAAAGTCTGAATGGAATAAAGTATATAATAGACCTATCTTACAATGCAAGGGTAATATATTGATAGCATTAATATATTTGCATTGATAGACAAATGTTGTTATCAGCACCAACATTTTATATGTTTCTAAACAGGGTGTGACATAGTAAAGAAAAGAAGAGTAAAGTGACGCCATGCATTGTTTTGCTGGTAGTAGCTTTGCTGGTAGCTGGGGCTGCTGACATGCTTGTGACTGCAGCAGTTGTTGCTGAGGTTGTTGTATTTGGCAGGGCTATGGGAAAGGTCAAGATGTTTTTAATACAATTATTAGATAAGATGTTTATATCTAAAAATATTTTGTAACATGATCAATCAGTTGAAGATTACATTGAAAGGAATGGTTACCTGCTTTAATACTGTCTGGAAGTATATCCAGGAAAATAAAGGATGTATTTAGTAACATTCGGAGAGATTCTTCTGCTTCAGTAGTACCGGGAACGACCGTTTGATTTGTAAAGATCAAATTAAGCTCCACCCCGACAGATCCTTCCCTGTAGATAAATAAGGTTCTCATTTGTTAGAAACCAATAAGTAATCTTAGATATGCCAATTAATTCAAACGTATGTGAAAAAGTAAACCGTACTGACCAAAGTCTTCTGAGATGCGATCTGAGGAAAGTTTGTGGATAAAGATGTCGGTAGCCTCTGTTAAGCTAAAAAATAAGATGCAAGATATTAGAAAAAAAATGCAAAAACGGGGACTTTTGTAACAAATAGATTTTAAATAAAAGATCATTCAAATACCTCTGTTGTTATATTACGACTTAATTCTTTGTATGGTTGAGACTCTGAATTGTTGTAAGCTGGGATCCAATCACGCGATAATCGAAACTGCATTATAATGAAGCCTTCATCTTCTGTCGGAGGGTCAGTTGATTCTGTCGTGGCTCCCGGGGTACTAGTGACTGCTGCACTAGCCTGGAAATGGGGAAAAAGAAGAGGTGCCAAACACAATTTACGATAAAATGTCATTTTAAATGTCACGAATGAAGAGGATGTGAACATCCAAATGAGACGAATTAAAGGATAACAAAGGGGTTGAAAAAAATTCAACCCCATGTTTCCATAATTTTGAGTGAAACTGAATAATGCGAACAACAATTTTTGAAATTGGTCTGGTATTGTCATGCTTGAACCATCAGCAGCAACATTTGTAAATCCGTTAGTTTATTTCATGATTCTGTTGTTTCCATATTGTTTTATTGTACTGTATTGCTATGTAACCTGGCACAAGAATTTCCTTCGGGATTAATAAAGTTCTATTCTATTTTATTCTAAAACGTTTGCATTGTAACACCTTTGGGCCATTTGCGCACGTTAATGTACGTCCTTTAAAAGTGTTTTTTTTGACACTAGCGCCTCAGAACATATATCCCGACTGAGAATATACTTTTTGTTCTTTAACCTTTCACTTGATCCAGTTTGCTTTGCTTTGAAATCCCAAAAGTTATACTTTAAGGATATTTTATTGTCATTTGGCTGCTTTTATTACAAACAACAAAAACATGATACTAATACATACAAATATTTTAAATATTGAATCTGAATTTATTCTCAAAATCTTGCCCCCTCTGCTCTTTTCTGATCTTTTCAACTCTTAAATCTGGGGTTGTTGTTACAGTGGTATTTAAGCACTAAGAGTTCTCCGAAATAAGACGAAAAATGTCTCCTCAGAGTTTCCTCTTAAAACCTATTCTCAAAGCTGCTCTTAAGCTAATAGAAGAGCGGGGTTGACGTTGTTTGCTAATCATTGTTATAATAATAATAATAATAAATAATTTTATTACACTAACAGGTGTGAAATAAAGATTAAAAAATAAATATGTAGACGAAGTGTCAATGGTTAAACATGAACCCTCGAATAATATAGGTTCCTGACAAAGTTAAATTCATTTAAATGTTAGCTATGGCCATGAAGTGGGCTTTGTTTCTTTGGAAATGGCGGAAACCGTATGAATTATTGGACAATGTGGGGGTCTGGAGAACAGTTGAAAATCAATATTTATTAATAATATATCATGACATTATATCTTATATTAAAATATTCATTAGCAGTATTTTTGGACTTTCATTTTAGTTTAGTTTTAATGATTAATAATAGCATAATTGCATTATATATTAAAATATTCATAAACAAAAATGTGTGTGGATCACACATTTGGATTTGGATTAAATCCTACCTAGATTTTTATTTCATTTTTGTAGGTTTCATTAAAATGAATTATTATTAAAGGGGCCCTATTATCCCACCAGGTGAGCGTGATTAGCCATTACAGCCGTTTCAATACTATCATGTGACTAAAATAATCATTGTGACATAGTGACATCACAAGCGGGAGTGTCCACCCAGATGTTGAAAGAGATCGGTCTAACCAGTTGATATAGGTCCACGGGTAGGTTAAGAGGTTAAGTTAAAAACTTAAGAGACCAACTGTGATCAAATGCTATGCAATTGAAATTGCCTTCACTTCTGTAAGATAAGGCAATAAGTTAGATTTTTATAGAGAATATCATATATTTTACTGAAATGTGAAAAATGAAAAAGGAGCATATAAGACGCCTACCACAGGAGTCAGTAGTTCTTGCTGTTGCGGTAATTTGTAAAGTAGTATTGTTTGTTGGACCAGCGGTAGTAGTTGTTGGACCTACTGTGGTAGTTGTTGTGGTTGTTGAACTGAAGACAATAGAAGAAGTGTCCACAGTGAGTTGACTGTGCCACTGTTTATTGAGTCGTTCAATGCCGTCACTGCCCTCTCTGGAGAAGGAACAGCTGCTGCATCGTTGAAGATCACCGATGCGTTCACCAACGACTGATCCAGCACTAGCAAAAAGTATATTTTTCATATTTCATATTTTTCATTTTGGTGATAATGAAGTAAATAAAATAGTAACATTTTAGGGTGAACATTCATTGAAGAAAGAAAATTAAATACTTACGAAAAAGACTTCACCACAGTGCTGTTAAAACTGTCTCCAAATTGTTCTGTGAAGCCTTTGTCTAACTAATGGAAAGAATAAAATAATGAATACTTTTTTCAGTAAATTGCATGAAAATTATTGTTTTCAGTAAAACTTAAACGTTATTATAATCATCTCACCTCTGTTTCAACTTTAGCAGCCAGTTCCTTAAAGGCGTCCGAATTCGGATCTGATAATTCTGCAGTAAACTCTTGCGTGAGACTAAATGTCATATCCAATGATCCAGTGATGGAGGCAGAAGTAGTAGTTGTTGGTTCTGCAGTTGTTGTTGTAGGTCCTGCAGTTGTTGTTGTAGATCCTGCAGTAGATGTTGTGGGTCCTGCAGTTGTTGTTGTAGGTCCTGCAGTTGTTGTTGTAGGTCCTGCAGTAGTAGTTGTTGGTCCTGCAGTTGTTGTTGTAGGTCCTGCAGTTGTTGTTGTAGGTCCTGCAGTAGTTGTTGTCGGTCCTGCAGTTGTTGTTGTAGGTCCTGCAGTTGTTGTTGTAGGTCCTGCAGTAGTTGTTGTGGGTCCTGTAGTTGTTGTCGGTTCTGCAGTAGTAGTGGTGGGTCCTTGAGTAGTCGTTGTGGGTCCTTGAGTAGTAGTGGTCGGTACTTGAGTAGTAGTGGTGGGTCCTTGAGTAGTAGTGGTCGGTAATTGAGTAGTAGTGGTGGGTCCTTGAGTTGTAGTGGTCGGTACTTGAGTAGTAGTGGTGGGTCCTTGAGTAGTAGTGGTCGGTACTTGAGTAGTCGTGGTGGGTCCTTGAGTAGTAGTGGTCGGTACTTGAGTAGTAGTGGTGGGTCCTTGAGTTGTAGTGGTCGGTACTAGAGTAGTAGTGGTGGGTCCTTGAGTAGTAGTGGTCGGTACTTGAGTAGTCGTGGTGGGTCCTTGAGTAGTCGTGGTGGGTCCTTGAGTAGTAGTGGTGGGTCCTTGAGTAGTAGTGGTGGGTCCTTGAGTAGTAGTGGTCGGTACTTGAGTAGTAGTGGTGGGTCCTTGAGTTGTAGTGGTCGGTACTTGAGTAGTAGTGGTGGGTCCTTGAGTAGTAGTGGTCGGTACTTGAGTAGTAGTGGTGGGTCCTTGAGTAGTAGTGGTCGGTACTTGAGTAGTCGTGGTGGGTCCTTGAGTAGTAGTGGTGGGTCCTTGAGTAGTAGTGGTGGGTCCTTGAGTAGTCGTGGTGGGTCCTTGAGTAGTCGTGGTGGGTCCTTGAGTAGTAGTGGTCGGTACTTGAGTAGTAGTGGTGGGTCCTTGAGTAGTAGTGGTCGGTACTTGAGTAGTAGTGGTGGGTCCTTGAGTAGTAGTGGTCGGTACTTGAGTAGTAGTGGTGGGTCCTTGAGTAGTAGTGGTCGGTACTTGAGTAGTCGTGGTGGGTCCTTGAGTAGTCGTGGTGGGTACTTGAGTAGTAGTGGTGGGTCCTTGAGTAGTCGTGGTGGGTGCTTGAGTAGTAGTGGTGGGTCCTTGAGTAGTAGTGGTCGGTACTTGAGTAGTAGTGGTGGGTCCTTGAGTAGTAGTGGTCGGTACTTGAGTAGTAGTGGTGGGTCCTTGAGTAGTCGTGGTGGGTGCTTGAGTAGTCGTGGTGGGTCCTTGAGTAGTCGTGGTGGGTGCTTGAGTAGTAGTGGTGGGTCCTTGAGTAGTCGTGGTGGGTCCTTGAGTAGTAGTGGTCGGTACTTGAGTAGTAGTGGTGGGTCCTTGAGTAGTAGTGGTCGGTACTTGAGTAGTAGTGGTGGGTCCTTGAGTTGTAGTGGTCGGTACTTGAGTAGTAGTGGTGGGTCCTTGAGTAGTAGTGGTCGGTACTTGAGTAGTCGTGGTGGGTCCTTGAGTAGTCGTGGTGGGTCCTTGAGTAGTCGTGGTGGGTCCTTGAGTAGTAGTGGTCGGTACTTGAGTAGTAGTGGTGGGTCCTTGAGTAGTAGTGGTCGGTACTTGAGTAGTAGTGGTGGGTCCTTGAGTTGTAGTGGTCGGTACTTGAGTAGTAGTGGTGGGTCCTTGAGTAGTAGTGGTCGGTACTTGAGTAGTCGTGGTGGGTCCTTGAGTAGTCGTGGTGGGTCCTTGAGTAGTCGTGGTGGGTCCTTGAGTAGTCGTGGTGGGTCCTTGAGTAGTAGTGGTGGGTACTTGAGTAGTCGTGGTGGGTCCTTGAGTAGTCGTGGTGGGTCCTTGAGTAGTCGTGGTGGGTCTTGAGTAGTAGTGGTGGGTCCTTGAGTAGTAGTGGTCGGTACTTGAGTAGTAGTGGTGGGTCCTTGAGTAGTAGTGGTCGGTACTTGAGTAGTAGTGGTGGGTCCTTGAGTTGTAGTGGTCGGTACTTGAGTAGTAGTGGTGGGTCCTTGAGTAGTAGTGGTCGGTACTTGAGTAGTCGTGGTGGGTCCTTGAGTAGTAGTGGTCGGTACTTGAGTAGTCGTGGTGGGTCCTTGAGTAGTAGTGGTGGGTCCTTGAGTAGTCGTGGTGGGTCCTTGAGTAGTAGTGGTGGGTCCTTGAGTAGTAGTGGTCGGTACTTGAGTAGTAGTGGTGGGTCCTTGAGTAGTAGTGGTCGGTACTTGAGTAGTAGTGGTGGGTCCTTGAGTAGTAGTGGTCGGTACTTGAGTAGTCGTGGTGGGTCCTTGAGTAGTAGTGGTGGGTCCTTGAGTTGTAGTGGTCGGTACTAGAGTAGTAGTGGTGGGTCCTTGAGTAGTAGTGGTCGGTACTTGAGTAGTCGTGGTGGGTCCTTGAGTAGTAGTGGTGGGTCCTTGAGTAGTCGTGGTGGGTCCTTGAGTAGTAGTGGTGTCCTTGAGTAGTAGTGGTGGGTCCTTGAGTAGTAGTGGTGGGTCCTTGAGTAGTAGTGGTCGGTGCTTGAGTAGTAGTGGTGGGTCCTTGAGTAGTCGTGGTGGGTCCTTGAGTAGTAGTGGTCGGTACTTGAGTAGTAGTGGTGGGTCCTTGAGTTGTAGTGGTCGGTACTTGAGTAGTAGTGGTGGGTCCTTGAGTAGTAGTGGTCGGTACTTGAGTAGTCGTGGTGGGTCCTTGAGTAGTAGTGGTCGGTACTTGAGTAGTAGTGGTGGGTCCTTGAGTAGTAGTGGTCGGTACTTGAGTAGTCGTGGTGGGTCCTTGAGTAGTCGTGGTGGGTCCTTGAGTAGTCGTGGTGGGTCCTTGAGTAGTAGTGGTGGGTCCTTGAGTAGTCGTGGTGGGTCTTGAGTAGTAGTGGTGGGTCCTTGAGTAGTAGTGGTCGGTACTTGAGTAGTAGTGGTGGGTCCTTGAGTAGTAGTGGTCGGTACTTGAGTAGTAGTGGTGGGTCCTTGAGTTGTAGTGGTCGGTACTTGAGTAGTAGTGGTGGGTCCTTGAGTAGTAG
This sequence comes from Coryphaenoides rupestris, assembly GCA_002895965.2. Taxonomy (NCBI): domain Eukaryota; kingdom Metazoa; phylum Chordata; class Actinopteri; order Gadiformes; family Macrouridae; genus Coryphaenoides; species Coryphaenoides rupestris. The sequence goes on along the minus strand of PIJE02000543.1, from coordinate 273,252 downwards.
TGGTCGGTACTTGAGTAGTCGTGGTGGGTCCTTGAGTAGTCGTGGTGGGTCCTTGAGTAGTCGTGGTGGGTCCTTGAGTAGTAGTGGTCGGTACTTGAGTAGTCGTGGTGGGTCCTTGAGTAGTCGTGGTGGGTCCTTGAGTAGTCGTGGTGGGTCCTTGAGTAGTAGTGGTCGGTACTTGAGTAGTAGTGGTCGGTACTTGAGTAGTAGTGGTGGGTCCTTGAGTAGTAGTGGTCGGTACTTGAGTAGTCGTGGTGGGTCCTTGAGTAGTAGTGGTCGGTACTTGAGTAGTAGTGGTCGGTACTTGAGTAGTAGTTGTGGGTCCTTGAGTAGTAGTGGTCGGTACTTGAGTAGTAGTGGTGGGTCCTTGAGTTGTAGTGGTCGGTACTTGAGTAGTAGTGGTGGGTCCTTGAGTAGTAGTGGTCGGTACTTGAGTAGTCGTGGTGGGTCCTTGAGTAGTCGTGGTGGGTCCTTGAGTAGTCGTGGTGGGTCCTTGAGTAGTAGTGGTCGGTACTTGAGTAGTCGTGGTGGGTCCTTGAGTAGTCGTGGTGGGTCCTTGAGTAGTCGTGGTGGGTCCTTGAGTAGTAGTGGTCGGTACTTGAGTAGTAGTGGTCGGTACTTGAGTAGTAGTTGTGGGTCCTTGAGTAGTAGTGGTCGGTACTTGAGTAGTAGTGGTGGGTCCTTGAGTTGTAGTGGTCGGTACTTGAGTAGTAGTGGTGGGTCCTTGAGTAGTAGTGGTCGGTACTTGAGTAGTCGTGGTGGGTCCTTGAGTAGTCGTGGTGGGTCCTTGAGTAGTCGTGGTGGGTCCTTGAGTAGTAGTGGTCGGTACTTGAGTAGTCGTGGTGGGTCCTTGAGTAGTCGTGGTGGGTCCTTGAGTAGTCGTGGTGGGTCCTTGAGTAGTAGTGGTCGGTACTTGAGTAGTAGTGGTGGGTCCTTGAGTAGTAGTGGTCGGTACTTGAGTAGTAGTGGTGGGTCCTTGAGTGGGCTTGAGTAGTAGTGGTGGGTCCTTGAGTAGTCGTGGTGGGTGCTTGAGTAGTAGTGGTGGGTCCTTGAGTAGTCGTGGTGGGTGCTTGAGTAGTAGTGGTGGGTCCTTGAGTAGTCGTGGTGGGTGCTTGAGTAGTAGTGGTGGGTCCTTGAGTAGTCGTGGTGGGTGCTTGAGTAGTCGTGGTGGGTCCTTGAGTAGTCGTGGTGGGTGCTTGAGTAGTAGTGGCGGCAGCTTGATTCTTTTCCATTTGTAACGTTACTGATAACACTGGAGAAAAATGATCACAGTTTGAATTTCTAGCTATCTTTAACATCATATTTAATGTTGTTATTTTTGGCCTAACAATCAGGGTTGTCGTCCTTCAAACATGTTCCATTATTGTTAATACAATCAGTTCCATATATCACTAACATATGCGTTGCAGAATCATATGAGTTAATATTTTGTTAATTTTAGTCTTTAATTACGTTGCTGTAACAATAACTGTTGGAACTTACCCAGAACATACAGAAACGCCATCCTCCACCTGTTCATTTGCTTTGCCATTTCTCTGACATCTATAAAACAGAACAAGTAATTCGTATTTCCTTATCAATGATTCTCCCACTCTTTTTCACCACTGCTACTCTCTTTTTATAAATGTGCCCATTCATTGCCCATCTCCTAAGCCTACACATATTCATGCACAGATGAGCCAACTCGACCATGGAGATCTGCACAGTTTAATTTGGTATTCATGACACTTTGGTGGATTCTGTTTCTAATAGCCTACAATTATGTTTATAATATGTCGCTACACCATGTCGGGGCACCATAGAGATGACAGTACACTCACACCTGGTTCACGATTCTCTCAAGCCATCCTCATGTCTTTGGAGGTCATATCCATGCCTTCAGATCAATTAAGGCACTAGAATTGTTTGTCCGGGACGTTTTGGCATTATTAATAGTACTTAGCATTGTTCAGCATATTGTATGTTGTTTTAGATTAGATTTTAATGCACTCAGAATGGCACGTCTGCTCTTATCCCAGCTATTATGCTGACTACCTAGCAATTATGAAACTCGTTCTATTGACCTTGTAACTATGAATGCTTGAAATCTACTCTATTCTTATCTTTATGTACCACAGTGATATATTGCTGTCTCTCTTTCAACAAATGTACTCTTTGTAAGTCGCTTTGGATAAAACCTCTGCCAAATGCCCTAAATGTAAAATGTATAATTTGTACCGCGGATTGCGGATGACCTCTAGCGGTTAGGACGTGCCACTACTGATTTCAATGTAAAAGCGCAATAGCTCAAAAATTCGGTTATGTGTATTTTGTAATCATGTTAAATGACATGCTGCTTACTTATGTAGGATTTCTTTTAGCCACATATGTTGTCAACATGCAAATGAAAATGACAAGGCCTGCATCATGGGCATTGTTATAGGCCTGTGTTATTTTTGCCCCTCATATGCATCGCATTTAGCCAAACCAATCCAGCCTTATCTTTTTGTAGGCCTATGTAAACCAAAATGTCCTCTTTACAATCTGAAAGTAGTCAATGCCTACACTATAATACGAAATAAATATCCTATTAAATGTACATTACGCTGTAACTTGTCTATTGGCAGACGTCATGTTTATTTTAATAGCCACTTAAGCGATGGGGTTATCAGGAAATGGTGACCATCTAAGGACATTGACAGTACCGCTGTTGCTTCCTTTTCACCTGACTTTCCATATTTAAATATTCATCCTTTCATAAAGTCAAGTCAAAATCAATGTGTTTTATTGTCACATGTACATCACAACGTAGGGCCATTCTGAAGAGTGAAACTATTGTGACATGGCAGGCGACAGTAGTAGGAAGTAAGCAAAAAGTATGTGAACCCCTTGAGCAGTTTCGAGTTTCCATGATTTTCAGCCCATCAGTCTGGGGAAAGCTATAAGACCATCTCCAAAAGATTCCAGCTCCTTCCATCCACTGTAAGACAAATCATTTACAAATGGAGGGCATTCAACATGATCGCAACTCTGCCTAGAAGTGGACACCCATCAAAACTTTAACCAAGAAGCACCAGAAAAATAATTAATCAGGTAAAGACCAACCCACACACTCATCTAGAGGGTTGCAGACCTCTCTGGCAGCATCTGGGGTAAATGTACATATGTCTACAATCAGACGAAAATGTAATAGACATGACATTCATGGGAGGATTGATAAAAAAAAGGGTCTGTTCTCAAGAAAGAACAAAGCTGCCCATTTCAACTTTGTTAGAGAACACTTGGACAAGCCAGAGGCCTTCTGGAAGTCCATTCTCTGGACAGTTGAGTCCAAGATAGAATTATTTGGTCACAATCAAAACTACCATGTTTGGAGAAAAGCCAACACTGCATACCAAGAAAATAACCTCCCAACAGTGAAGCATGGTGGTGGAAATGTGAAGGCCTGGGACAGCTTTTCTGCCTCCGGACCTGGACGGCTCCATATTATCCAGGGAAACATGAATGGGAAACATGAATCTCATGATCAGAATCTCCTGCCATCAGTCAGGGAGTTGAAACTGGGCCGAAAATGGATTCTGCGACCCAAAGCATACCAGCAATAGTGCCAAGGAATGGCTTCAAAGAAAGAGGATTCATACTCTGTGTTGGCCTAGTCAGGACCTCAAACCTATAGAAATGTTGTGGCTAGACCTGAAGCGGGCAATACATGCCAGATGTCCCTCCAACTGCTCTCAACTGGCTGAGTTCTGCGAGGAGGAGTGGGCAACATCCCCAACAGCAGATGCGAGAGACTGGTCAGTGGTTACAGAAGACGTTTGGTTGAAGTAATGGCTGCAAAAGGAGGTGCCACAAGCTACTAACTAAAAGGGTTCACATACTTTTGCACACGTCACATTTTCAGTTTTTGTGAGATAAACCACTTTTGTTGAATAAATAATGAAAATACTTTTTTTTTGTCCGTTATTTGGAAAGTATGCTTTACAAATTGCTGTTTGGATATATAATTAATCAGGTTATTTTAAATTCTTTACAAAAACAATGACTATGTCTGGAGGTTTCACAAACTTTCAAGCAGCACTGTATAATGCACTGAAAAAAAATATATATACACAGACACAGACACACACTGAGAACAACGCAATATACATAAGAACAATAACACAATAAAGACATCTTGTTATATAAAAAATATAATATATATATATAATTATATTTCTAATATTTAAGATTAAGGCCTATATATTTAAAATGCGCCTAATATGGGCCCAACGTCCTACTGAATAATGCTGACCTGTGGCCCCTCGCCATAAGAAGAATAAGTCTGTCAGCATTAGGCTCTTGTTGCAGTCACTGCACAGCTAATAACTTATTTCGACCATTATTTAATTTTCCAACAAATAAGTATCCAGATAAAAGAATATTTTTTTGTCATGCTTACCAAAAGTTGCAGAATAAGAGAAGGTTACTTATTGCAAGTATTAGGCTACTGAATATAGTTCAGTGTCTCCAATAGCCAACCGAATATTCCTCTGGCGAGCGTCCCAGTTGTTACCCTTAATGGGACTGTGACTGCTGAATGCTTCATAGATGCTGAAGTTGCTCGACCTGTTCCTCCATCGTCATATTGCGTGGAAGAAAACAATGTTGTTCAGCATTCATGCAGGCCTCAAGGCTGTGACATCTGACAGATATTCACTGTTTAAAAAAAAAAAGAGTTGGCTATTTGAGGTATTTGGGCACGTACATTTTTCACATGTGACATATAAGTAGTGTATAGAAGCCTGGAATCGGGGGAAATGTTTCAAGAGGAGACTCTTCCTGGCAGAGCTTGGGGAAGCTTTAGTGAGTCCTCTAGTTCAACGGCACCAGCAGCACCTTCCCCGCACACCAGCCTCTGCCAGTCTGGTGAGGAGTCTGCAAGGCCCAGCCGCTCCCCCCCCCCAACAAGGACAAGAGATGCAAGCTCTGTGCCCCTAGAGACAATAAAACAAGCCTTACATGCTACATATGTGATCGTTTGCAAGGCACACTCCGACCTGTTTGTACAATGCTCTCCTGTACGTGAACACACACACACACACACACACTCGCAAAACAGTTCACAAAGTTTAAAAGTACCCTCTATCGACCAGTTTCTATACTCATTAATCTAATGGGAATGTACATTTGTAGCCCACACAACCCTCTCTCTTTCTTGAAAAATGACGATCATAGGCTTCATCTTCAATAAATAGGGCATCGCCTGATTTTTGCAAGAGGTGGGCCCCTATAAAGTGTTCAAAATATTTTTTATGTTCATGTACGGAATCTCACTTGTCCCAGTTAAGGCCTACCACTAAAACATATTTAAAGGAGCATACAGTGAAGTGTTATATGATGTTATATGATGTAATATGATTGAGGGGCTCCATTCAGACAGATCAGGGGTGGATAACAACATAATGGGGTCTTCATAAAGCACAACCTTACAGAAATGCCACATAAACAGCACATTTGTGTGTGTGTGTGTGTGTGTGTGTGTGTGTGTGTGTGTGTGTGTGTGTGTGTGTGTGTGTGTGTGTGTGTGTGTGTGTGTGTGTGTTGGGGGGGGGGGGGGGGGGGCTTAGACAGAGCTTCTAATGCTATTGTTTTGCACTTGCTTTTTGGATTTCTCCCTACAGAATTGAAGGGCCCATATTGCATGGAGTACTCAGCCCCTCTAAACTTCTATAGATAAACTGAGGGGATGAACACTCACTTAAAAGGTGGTATGATGGTTTCTTTCTTGTGACATCTTCAAAGTGAATGTTCAGTTTTTCAGTGGGACTTTTGGGGCTCTGTCATTGACATGAATGGCTTAAGCTGTAAACAATGTCTCAAACTAGTGGTTAACATGAATAACTGCTGTGAATATACAAAGAATAGACACTGAAGATGTATTCCAAAATTAACATTTATTGTAAAAAGAGAGAAAACAGAGACCAAATGCACAGAACATCAGAACATGAATTAAACTCTGTCTGTCTGTCTGTCTGTGTGTGTGTGTGTGTGTGTGTGTGTGTGTGTGTGTGTGTGTGTGAGCTCAGGGGGGGCCGGCCCTGAGCTCATGGGAAGTCATCCTGCGTGTTTATATGAGCACCCACGCCGCTCTATTTCACGCCGCGGTTATATGACGGAAGATCAGTCGTGTGTGTTAGTTAGTTCTCCTGAGTTATAATAAAGTAATCAGTTTATAATGTGGTGTACGTGTACCTTTTGACTTTTTATGACAATCACCTCGGTACATAAAGACAAATATTGTTCCATCATGATGTGTTCGATAAAATTTGGTGATGATGAATGATTTTTTGTGTTAATGTAACAGCAGTTAAAACAAGACCGGTCACATTTGACTGGGAACACCAAAGTAAGGGGGGGGGGGGGGGAGAAACGAGCACAATGGGAGGGTTAAGACATCGTACGGGCCATCCAGTTCACGTCGGGTGAAACTCAGAAGTTAGAGAACAGACGGGGTGTCACTGAGGCATTTAGAACGCCACTCGGCATTTAGAACCGCAGGCAGCTTTCTCCTGTAGCACTCACAGTCCGCCTGCAGCCGACAGGCGCCGCACGGAGCTCAGCCTCATACCCCCGCCCAGAGCACGGCCAAATACAACGACCTGCAGCAGAACAGCGACGGTGCAGGGTTGTTCAGTTGTGAATATAGGCTTTCATTGAAAAATACAAATGTTAATGATCGTGAAACTTTGATTGTTTGATCATCACAAATCAAATGTAATTGATTAACGGTGCTAAATATAAAATTCATTAATTAATTCTCATTACTGACCCCTTTGGCCGGTGAGTGAACTGCAGCCTGCGCTGAACCTTGTGTGGTAAGTTATCATTATTTCAATCACAATAATTTCTGAGACACTGGACTAACTTGAGATGAATTAGTTCTAGACTACTGAGTCTCACACTAATAGCCTACTCATTTGGTCGGCTCATTCATTACGATATACTATCATGTTTAGCCATGGTAGATTCTGGTAGTCTGGTAGATTTATAACATTGACAATATTGAGATGACTCAACTGCTCTGGATACATATGCCATATTCCCTATGCTATATTTAAATACTCTGGATACATATGCTTCTGATTCTCTTGTATTTTGTATATTTCTGCTACTGCTGCCCTCACTTGTGTATCTGCCCTTACTGACTTGCCGTACTTACTTGTACATTTATAATACTCAATATTCAATCAACACTTCTGGAGTCAACATAACATTACATTACATTTCTTATCATTATTATGTATATTGTGTTATTGCTGTATCTTATGTACACTTGTGTGTATATAGGTATATATTTTCATGTGTGTGTATATATATATATATGTTCTTGCTATTTTATCTTTTTTGACTACTTTTTTAGTGTACTGTCGCCTGCCATGTCACAATAATTGCACTGCTCAGAATGGCCCTGTGGTATGATGAACATGTGACAATAAAGACTACGTACGTGTGGTAGGTCCCCACACACATGTCCAGGGTCCCCTCCCAGTTCATCAGCGATATGACACTGAACTAAAGAGACACAGACAAGCAGCCCCAGGCCTCCAGTCTTTGGAAGGAGGGACCTAGATGGTGTGTGGAAGCCACTTGTAAGTGGTGTGTAAGGGTCTCCTGCTACAGCCACCTATGATTTCCTATTTCTTATATCAACAACTCAAAGAAATTACTTCCAAAACATGGACAATTTATTTACAATTCAAGTCATAACATGCAACAAAAACGTGTTTAAATTTTTCAAAAATGAGCAGTTAAATATACAAAAATAGAACTTGAACAATTCTGCCGCAACATCTTTTTTTCTTTTCTTCTACCATTGCCATACAGAATTATTGTTTCTAAAAATAAAAAATAAAAATTGGTGCTCAAAGGAAGATGGATAAATATTTAGACAGACAAATATTGTTGGATAGATGGTGAGACTTTGCTGAGAAGGAGCGCTTAGTTCCATTGGCCAGGAGATTCAAAAGTAAACAAAGACTTTCACTCTTCACTTGAGCATCACCCCATGATGAAGACAAGCTTCCAATATCACATTTCATAGATAGGTTAACAGCAGGGATTTTGGGCCCCGTGAAAATAAACTATATAGGGCCCCACCACGACCGAGTGGGAAAAAGTCACATTATTTGACAAAAAACTAATTTTAACATAATTATATATATATATAGACCCATATAATACTGTGATACTTTTACTATGTGGTTAAATTAGGTTTGCTTGGAGTATCATAATTTTTTCATGTTTGTTTAAGTATTTATTTTGTAAGAGCCCTCCAGTATATTTTGTTTTATTCTTTTTGATACAAATTTCAGTCTATCAATTTTTTACTGTCGTTGTGTCACTAATTACTTAGAAGAAGAAAAAAACACTTTTAATTTCAGGCTTTTAGCGGGGCCGCCCTCCACTTTGGGCCCTGGATAGTCAGCCCCACTGTTCCCTCCATTCCGACGCCCCTGGTTGACAGTTCAATGGGTGTACAGTGGTCTTTCACAGTCACACAATGCTCTTCATCTATACGGTACTTCAATGGGGACGTCAAATCACTAACACCTTGTTTTACGTGGAAATGTCATATCATCCTCGATGAGGAGGACGGCAGAGGTTTCAGCTGAAAAAAGAGAGTCCACAAACCGTTGTGGTGGAATAAATGACTGAAGGTTGTTCGGTGGCAGTTTTAGTGTCTCGCTACCATTTCGTTTTCTGTGAAAAGGTACAATATAATAGCACGGGATACATTTAACAAAAAAACAACCAAAAACCCCACCCTTCCCACACAGCAGCGCTTTCCACATACATATCACAATCTTCGAGTTGCATTTCGTCTCCATCAGGCTCACGTACAAAAACAAAGAATTTCAACAGAGGCATCTGCTTCATCACGTCATCCACTTGTGACCAACCACCAAGTGTTAACTTGTGAGGATCAGACGTATGAAGTCCAACAAAGGGGCCTTGAGGGGGGGCCTTTCGAAGGGCCGCTATGTGATCGTGTCAATGAGCTGGGCAGCACTCAGATCGCTGGCACCTTGGTTCATATTGGGGCGAGCTAAATGATTCATAACGTATTCCATTCCCTCTGTAGAACAAGCCCAGGAAGAAAACATGTGTCGAACAGGGCAGACTTATGAGGGGCCATCTCAGGATTGTAGCACCTTCTGGGACAAGTAGAAGAACTCTCCTTTCACGTTCATGCTTTCTATGGTTATATACTGTATAGCAATATACGAAGAGTTGCCAGTTTGGACAGCAGCCCTTCCAGTATAAGTACCTATCTATCTGTAAGTATGCATCACTAAAGCCATACCAACACATGAGAACTTGAGAATGCTTGAGCATTGCGTGATTGGAGTGCACAGTTCAAGCTAATTTCTGGGTTGTCAGCAATCAGTTGGTATAGCTATTAGGTATAACTATTTTTATATTACAATAACATATGGCAAATAATGCAGAATTTACCCATCCATCCACTCTCCAGAGGGTGACTGTGTGGCATATACTGCATATATATATATATGTGTGTGTGTGTGTGTGTGTGTATGCAGTGCATAACAACAACCAAACAAGTGTGGTGCAACAAGCAGCAGAAGAAGCCTCTAGACTGTCTGATCAGCGGTAACGTCGGCTCGTTTTCTGAATGGAACCGCTGAGCACAGCCGCTCTGGCTGTCTGTCTGCCTTCTGATTGGTTCACGCCGTGAGTAACAACACAATGTGTGGGTTACCATCACCACAGCATGTCGAGGTGAAATGTGTCGGCATTGCTGAGTGGCAAAGCATGGGCACCCCCCCCCCCCCCCCATCCCCCAGCTGAACTGCATCGTCTAGTGTTATGTGACATAACTGTACATAACCAATTCACATTCAGCCCGCCCGTTGAGGGTCAGACTCGTGGAACATGGTTGAAAAATGGGCAAATCGCGTGAATTATGCACCATCGTTGGAAATCGCCATGGAAAAAAGAAGGCAGTGTTTAAATGACTTTTTAGAGAATTTGTTCTTCAGTCACATCTAAATAATACATTCACTGTTCTCTTCAGAGCATGGGTGTATTACAGCGAACGCCCCGAGACAATGGCATGCAAAGGTTCACTCCCAATTGAAATACGGACGGACATCGGACATCGACGTTGTGTGGAAGACAAGCCAAGCATTAAAAATAAACAAGAAAAACAAGTAACCAAATTGTAACAAAAACAAATTCCTGTAAACTGTTAATACTGTTGTATTGAATTGTAAAACCTTCATATTAAAATATAATGTCAATACATATACACACTTTAGTTGTCTGTATGTGTCTGTGTCTGTGTCTGTGTGTGTGTGTGTGTGTGTGTGTGTGTGTGTGTGTGTGTGTGTGTGTGTGTGTGTGTATGTGGGTGTGTTTTGTGTGTGTGTCAGAGGTATACCTGAAAATCAGTTCTGGATTGCGATACATACAAATCTTCGACCCCCGATTCACATTTTTGTTAGATATTATTTGTAGGGTTTTTTTTTTTAATCCACCAGTTTGAAATCACTCTCCACTTTTCTGCACGATATTGAAAATACGGTTGTCCCTTTAAAATCAATGTTGTCCTTATAAAATCTTAAACAAAAAACACTCACAGCTCTGTACATACTAAGAAAAAAATAATTAAAATTGATAATAGAATATTACCTTGCTACTTCCATCACAAGCTATTAAGGTTAAATTTTCATAAAGTGCTTGTCAAAAACAAACTAAATAAAAAAAACGTTTTTCTACTTCTTGGCTTTGTACTGTAGTTATTTGTTTTATCTTCTCCTTGCCTTCTGCTGGTGTCCCCAACAAAGTGCTTTGGTTGTGAAGCAGTCTCGGCAGAAACGCAAACGCTGCCTTTCGTCGCCATTGTCCGAGAGGCCGGTCACCGTCGGACAGGATCGACAAGAGCGGACGCGGTGCCAGTGGCCACCCACCCCGCACCGCGGGTCCGGGGGTCCAGGAAGGCAAACTGAGGACTGAGGAGCCACGGAAGGAGACCCATGGCAGGTCAACGCATCTCTGCACGCCACCTCTCAGTTCTCCGGCCTCCCCTCACTCACCTGTCCTGCTCACCTGCACTTGCCCAGGTGTGTGGGCAGGTGCATGTGTGTTTGAGTGTGTGTGTGCATGTGTGTGTGTCCCTGTCTGTAGCAACATGGTGTCGGTGGGACCGGGGGCCAGGGTGGGTGGGTGGGTGGGTGGGTGGGTGGGTGGCTGGGCCGGGTGGGGGCTACACCAGGTTCTCCACCCCAGGAAGGGGCTGTTGTGTGGGGGGGTCCGAGGGGGCGCCCGCCTGCTGGGCCAGCTGCAGCACCAGGGTGTTGCACAACGGACACACCTTTCTCACCTCCAGCCACTTGATCAGGCACCTGGATGCGCACGCACACACGCACGCACACACACACACACACACACACACACACACACACACACACACACACACACACACACACAGGGAGGGGGACAAGGAGAGGTGGGACAGGTGGTCAGGTTCAAGGTTGGAGAACAAGGTGACGTGAATCTCCAACACTAGCTCAGCTCTCTCTGTGTGTGTGTGTGTGTGTGTGTGTGTGTGTGCATGCATGTATATGTTTACTTATCCTTACAGTCTCATCTGTAATATAGTATATAATATAAATACTACTAAAAACACCGTTATAATTGCTGTTATAATAACAAATGGAAAATCTAAATACAAATGGAAAAATGTGTATTTTGATTTCTTTTGTTGGTGCGTATCGAATCCGGTATCGCAACGAGCCGTGAGTTGTGTGAACTGTCTCACGATTACGCGTTGTATTCATGACGTGTGTGTGTTTGCATGTGAGCCCAGTAAGGCCTGCTCTGCTAATACCTACTTCTGTGAAAGGCGTGTTTTGCACGGGCAGATTCCCAGCTCATCCTTCTGCTTAAACTCCTCCAAGCACACCGCACATATCTGTGGATCAGGACAGTGTGTTGCAGTACGTTGCTCGACCGTCATTTGTTTTGTCTACAGCGATGCGCGTGCACATTTCTACGTCATTATACTTTGAAAAATAAGAATAATAAAAAAAAAAGTAATACATTTAACACAAAAGTAATACATAAAAAATTATAAATAAAGTAAAACAACAAAGATTCTTGTGACTGTTGCCTGCCATGGCACAAGAATGTTCAGAACATCCCTGTGTTATGAAGAACATGTGACTATAAAACACACAAAATCTAAATCGGCTGATACAGAGACAGGCGCAGTCAAAACATATATCGGCTCATAAGATCAGCTGCTGGTAACAGGTCTTTCCGGAGTGACGTGTGTGTGAAAGCAATGCTGTATTGCAAAGTGTTGCTGGGCTACATTCCAAATTGTATCATAATCACAACCGCGTGCTCGCCTATGTCTACTGTCTCTTCTGCCCGGGTGCAGCTGAAATATCGCTGGGTGAAAAGACACGCTGGCGTCCAACAAAGGGTCACAGCCTCCATTGTCTTCAATGCAATTTGTGCTGACAAGAGATGCATTGAGGCTGCGTTGTTGTGGCGCTGTAGCAGACACCGTACTTAATTAGGTGTACGATTAAAACACATGAGCTCGTGTTCACTTAAGTTTCAGAAACACTTTGGCCAACTTCAGTCTCTTGATTTGAGATTGTCTATGCTTTGTGGATGGGGGGGGGGGATACCAGTGGTCTGTATTACATTTACATTTAGGACAACGTTTTTATCCAGAGCGATTTACACTAATATGCTTTTCACACTACACTTAGCCCCGGGGTTAAGCAGCGTTTCACACTTGCATTTTTGAAAGTAGGTTAGCACCGCTTTTAACCCTGGGTTAACTAACCCTGCTACAAAGCAGGGTTAGCACCGCAATTGCGGGGCCAAGAACACTAGTGTGTCCATCCACTAGTGTCCATCCAATCACAGACCGCAAACTCACCTCATTTACATATTAATTGCACGCGCATCTGTGAAGGCGATCTTGAAATTAAAATTTTAATTAATTAATTTCTCTGTACTTAAAATAAAGTCGAAAACCTCCTCATATACTCTTCTCTTCTCTAGTTTAATTTGTATTCTCTCGTCGCTCTCTCGCTCTTTTGTGTGTGTGTTTAATTACTATCGCCATCACAGCGGCGTGATGGCGTCATTTTGACAGCTAAGCCGGCTAAAATGTAAACAAAGGTCACGTGCTGGGCCGGGCCAATCATGTTCGATAACCCAGTAAATATGCAAATGACAACGTTAACCCGGGGTCTACAAGCTCACAGTGTGAAACGTTAACCCAGGGTTAAAGAAAACTAGTGTGAAACGTCAGAAAATTAACCCAGGGTTATTATAACCCAGGGTTAACGTTAACCCAGGGTTAACTTATTCAAGTGTGAAAAGCCTATAAGTACATTTGTCGAAAGAGAGACAGCAATATATTGCTGTGGTGCATAAAGATGAGAATAGAACAGCTTTCAAGGTTTCAAGCATTCATAGTTGCAAGGCTAATTGAACAAGTTTCATAATTGCTAGGTAGCCAGCATAATAGCTGGGATAAGAGCGGAAGTACCATGTTGAGTGCTATACCGACATCTAAGAACATACAAGATGCTAAACAATGCTAAGTACTATTACTTAGTGCCAAGATGGGGTACGGAGAGGGAAGGCTATTCCAAATCTGGTTGGGTAGGTGAGTCCATGTGAACTGCGAACAAGTGGGTATTACTGTGTAATATGTAAGATGAATAACAACCATGATGCGAATATGACTGAGGAGAATCATATTCTTACCCCGTATGTCGACTTACCTCATGTAAATTTAGCTCTTTGACTTTTTCCTTCTGTATAACCTGGGTAGAGAGAGAAGACATGACAACAATCCAAGATTTAAGTAGATCTAAATCTAGGTTTCATAATAATGTCCACAGGGGAATTAGATAGAATGTAAGATTTCTGTCACACGCCCACACACACACACGTGTTGAAAGCCAGGAATGGTTGCCCTAAAAGAGAACCTGATTTGCATACACCGGACAAAAATGTGCACCTTTTTGAATGGGACAAAAGCTGTAAAAATACATTCCAAATAGTTTGTGACCCAGTAAAAGGCTTCACAGAGAGCGGTTCTTTTTTTAGTAGTAGTCTAATATAATAGTCTAATCTAGTAGTAGTAGTCAAATATAATAGTCTAATATTATATTATATCCAATTTTATATTGTATAGCCCTTAATCACAAGACAGTCTCAAAGGGCTTTACAGGCCAAAAGTGATTATGAGACCCCCCTATAGCCCCCCTAAGGGTAAGAAACGACTCCCTTAATTAACAAGGAAGAAATCTGGAGGAGGAACTCAGAGTGGGGGATCCCTCCTTCCAGGGATGGTTCAGAGTGCAATGGGTGTCATACAGGCATTCAAAAACAGGGGTAACAAAACATGACACTACCATGGATTTTAGTATATTTTTTGCCTTTCCAGTAACCTTTCCTGTTTGTGCATGTGTGTGTGCACTCACGTGTCTGTGTGTCTGTGTGTGTGTGTGTGTGTGTGTGTGTGTGTGTGTGTGTGTGTGTGTGTGTGTGTGTGTGTGTGTGTGTGTGTGTGTGTGTGTGTGTGGGTGTGTGTGTGTCTTACCTGTTTGTACGCATACAACTCTTTGTGGGCCTGGTGTCGTAATCTAGAAATAAATAAAAGGGGACACAAATCTCCTGGATTAGAAAGTGATTAATTGATTAAAAAGTAAACAATAGACAACTATATAACCAATATATCCTGAAAGAGGGAATAGAAAATAAGGCCGAATATGGCCTCCTTACACTGCACTCTTTCTGCCAGTGTTTTGAACGTACAGCACTTTATTATTGTGTACATGATTCACATTGACCACTGTTAATTTAACCTTGGCTAATAATCTAACGCTTCTATCATTCAAGTTTGTTATTTTGCTCAACTTTTTTTGTACAGGAAACACATATTTGTAAATAATTTGCATTTGGTTAGAAAACTGAATTAAGTTGGGCATATGGGATCTGCTAGGTCAGGAATTGCCCAGTTCAGTATTTCAAGGAAAAATATATTTTTTGCTGTTAATGCATTTGTGATACAATATATATATTGTATATTAAATTTGCCATTATATTATATACAAAAATATGAAATGAACAACTGAATGAATGAAGAAAACTACTCTTGCAAGTTGTCACCCAGATTTTCAGATAACTAAGGAAACTATACAATACTACATTGATAAAAACATGTTTTTGATTATTAAAATATGGGCTATGGTATTCATTGACACTACATAGGTTTCGTAGAGTAAATTATGCTTTGGGTACATCCAAAATACAAACTTATTTTCCCTTAACTTACTTATCCCCTCATAAACTGTAAATCCTTGTCGGAGTAACACGAGTGACCTTTTGTTCTTCAACGAATAGAAGCAACCGTTTTAAACTTTGTCATTGAATTTAGGTTTCAAGAGGTTTTAGACGTTTTTCTCGTGTCAATAAGAACAGACACATTGCAGCAGTGAACGTGGACCCAGGATATAATAATGAACATCAGGGTACTGACACGGGGTTGCCCACCATCGCCAAAGTAAACTGTTTAACAATAAAGGGGAAGCCTGGATACCCGACATATTTAATTAACATCCTTCCACGGTGCTTTCAGCATGTTGTTTTTTTTGCGTTGTAAAGGAAACATCGGGTGGATAGTTGTATGTGACCGTTGTTGTCAATGTTGGATTTGTGGCGCATTGATTCGTAACTATTTAAAATAATCGTTATTGACCAATCAGAATGAAGTATGCAACAATGCTGTGGTATAAATAAGAATACAAACTTACCATTCATGGGAAAAGTACTGAGATAAATTAATACACACAATTAGACATCAAGTTTAGGTCATATTGTGACCTTAACAGGCTTGCAAAACTGAAAATCTATGAGGCACCCGTATGCAAAAATGTACACGTATGACATTTAACAAACTAACAATAACAACAACAACCACAGCACACAACCACAGTAAACAGGAGAGAGAATGGAAGAGTCCGGACACAGAGTGAGGAAATAGAGGGTGTACATCTTGGGAGCAGGGAGGGTCTTAAGGGGGGAGTACAGTGTGGACAGTGTGAGCAGGAAGATAAGAGGAATTCATATAGTTGTATGACATTTCCTCCACAACAAGTAGCTTAACCTCTCGCTGCAGTGTGAGAGGAATCTGGCAAATCAGGCAGCACACACTATGCAGAGATGCTGACATTCTGAAAGAGAACGCAGCGATGTTTGTAAGGGTGCACACGCTCCCATGGGAGTCACGGGTGGAGACAACGGGTTGAGAGATTCATGATTCCCATTTGGTTCCATTGATTGTTTTGGTGTTGGAGGCCTGGGGGGGGGGGTTAATTAAAAACAGAACCGCCTGGTGCCCTAGCCCTGACTATTGTATACATAATATGCAAATAATTAATGAATAATGAATTAAAAACTAGTTAATTATTACTACAAATAATTACATCCTTCAACCTGGACCCCTGTTTTTAACTTACTGAGTGTCTAAATGACTAATGCGCTCAACAGTCACACACACATGACAGGACGACCTATTTCAACATTCTGTTGTGACGAGGAACTGCTTTGTGTCGGTAATCACAGGTGCGTCACCAGTACTGTATGAGTGAGTGACAACTCAGTACATTCCCACGTCCTTCTACGTGCACAAGCTGATGGACCGTGATCATCTGATACTTCCCTTCGTCGACTGACTTGATAAACGGTAAAACTATCCGGTTGTTAAGTCTGACACCACGGCTATCTGGTTGTTAGGCTTGGCCTCATCGCGGAGTCCAAACGCTCCTACACGTCGATTGATTCGGTTCCAAATTTTCGATACCTCCAAAAAGTAAAAGGTACATCTCACCCGCGTCAGTGAGCCAATAATCATACAGGGTGCTTGTACCGAGATCTAATAATGCTGGTGATTGGCTAATGTATGTGAGCCGGCTGGGAAGCTCTCAGACTCACACACAGAAGTAGGAGATGGGGAGGGGTAAGGAGGGTCCCCCACTCTGAGGTTCCTCCTCGAGATTTCTTCCTTGTTAATTAAGGGAGTCGTTTCTTGCCCTTAGGGGGGCTTGGGCTAGGGGGGTGTCATAAATCACGTTTGGCCCATAACAGTCTGGCCTGTAAAGCCCTTTGAGACTGTTGAATTGAATTGAATTGAGGGGGGCGGGAGGATCTGTCCCAGCTAGATACCATACCAGCTAGAACCACCACTGGCTACTAGACATGAAATCATCGACGTGATGTGCAAATGAGCGATAGAAAACCGATCACGCAAATGTCACTTGATTTGTATTTTATTTGTATTTTGCCGGCCCCGGTAAGCTGCCACCCTGGGTGGCTGCCCATATCTAGATCCACCCCTGGCTACAGATAATGATATGATGCAGTTAATGCTGGTAAAGTTGTGGTAAATAGGTTTATATTTTTGATGTTATGAAACTGCTTTGAGTGTGCCAAGGAGCTGAAAAATAATACAGATTTGTACTGTAGCGTGTAATGTCATTTATTTTTTGTTCAAATAGATAAAAATTAAAGGGTTAATTTGGGTACGAATAACAATACTCAGCAAAACAACTTTGCTAATTACACATCAGTGTCATAAATCGTAATGTTTATTGTTCTCGTTTTTACATCGTCAAGCCAGTAACTCTAGTGCAGTGGCGTCTCCTAAAGTGACATTTCAGTGGCTTGAACCGAGTAACTCGGTTCATAAGGCTGTCATGCATTTTTAATATGGAACGCGGTTCCAGAGGCATACCATTATGCTGTGACTGACACCACATCTGTTGTTGGAATACAGAGCTTGCCAAAAAAAATCTTAATTGCATTAACTATATGAAATGCCTCTTGGCGTATCCCTAGATATGCCACAAATATCACTTTGCGAAATTTGCATGAGCCTACAACCACTCAAGTTTATTTATCGAAAATATTTTGACAGGTTTAAAATAAAATTGGTATGAGTGCACAAACAAATATAAAACAATATGTATTAAGTTAGGACCTATGCAAGCTGTTCAAAATGATTTAGTGTGCCCAGTGTGAATGCTGAATATTTGCATGGATGGCTGAGTGTACAAGACAATTCAATGTGAATTAAAATGCCCCGAATTAATGAAGGCTGGTCATAGTCATCCACTTCTGCACACATTTAATTGACACAATAATTTACACAAAATAACAGTATGTACCTTTGGCCCAACACGCCCCAAACATCAATGTGACACGATGACACAAAAGCCAAACGTCTCCAGAGTCGAAGCGATGGGCGTGGCGTGAACGCAGTGTTTCTGGAGCTTACCTTATCAGGTAGCAGCAGAAGAGCAGGCTGAGGATGAAGACGAAGATGGCCGTCCCAAACACAACAATGTAAATATTGAGAGGAAGGTTCTGGAACCCTATGTTTGGCATCCTGAAAGTGTGGTGCTTGAAATCGGTGTTCATGGATAGTCTGTATGGCGGGAGAGAGAGAGAGAGAGAGAGGGGGTGAGAGAGGCAGAGGATGAGGGAGAGAGACGAGGAGGGGAAGAAATGATTTGTTTGAATGGCAAACAAATTGCTAAAAGAACAACTTTGATTTCACACAAAATAATCCCACGGGAGATGACAAAGGAAACGTTTCACAGGGATATCATTTAGCCTACCTTTTAGGCAAGCGATTAAGCCCACCAAGAATGATCCAGAAAATAAACGAAAAGCACCCCGAAAACAATAACTAAACAGTAATCGGTTGATGGTAACTAAATAGTAACCGGTTAAATCGTTAAAATGCCCAAATCTGCCCAAACTTTTGAGGAATTCTGATGAAAATGGATGAAAATCACCCTTGAAGCGGTCAGTTCCACCTTCTGGGATGAATGGTTTTATGAGGGGGCTTGACTGCCTGACTGACTGAAGACCATGAAGGGACATGACTGGACATGACTGGGCGCCAGGGCCTTAATGGCGTTTAATGAAGCCAAATTATACATGCACACAACATTCACAAGTCAATGGTGTCTTGTTGTAACCCGGGGACTTTGAATGGGTTTCTGTATAGGAGGCTCCCCCCCCCCCCCCCCCACCTGCAACACATATCTCCTTTAATTGAGAGTTATTCACTTAATGTAAGATAAGATAAGATGGAACTTTATTCAACCCGAAGGAAATTCTTTTGCCAGAGGTTGCTCTAAAATACCAACAACATAAGAATAAAAACAATAGAATAATAAATGTACCGTGAATAAGCCTAAAAGAAAAATATAGGTAAGATATGTAGTAAACAATACCCGAGTTGCCAATGGTATTGAGAAGTAGTAATGAGAAGTAGTATTGCACATGATATTAAGAAAATTGCACGTAATAGTGTGTGTGTGTGTGTGTGTGTGTGTGTGTGTGTGTGTGTGTGTGTGTGTGTGTGTGTGTGTGTGTGTGTGTGTGTGTGGGGGGGGGGGGGGGGGTTGCATTAATGGCTCAGGAGGTAGCTCAGAGGTAAGAGCAGTTGTCTGGCAACAGGAAGGTTGCTGGTTCGATCCCCGGGCTCCTCCCCCTCCTAGCTAAGTGTCGAGGTGTCCCTGAGCAAGACACCACCTAACCCTAACTGCTCCTGACGTGTTGGTTGTTACCTTGCATGGTTGACACACCGCCGTCGGTGTATGAATGGGTGAATGAACTTTCAAAAATGGTTGAGCCAACCACGCGTAGACTAAAACCATAGACTTCTAAGGAAACCATTTAACTCAGAGCACGGCTGATTCCTGTCTTGAGGAAAGCGCTCAGTATCGGTTAGGTTCACCGTGATGTTCAAATGTTCGTTCAAGTCCAACGTCAAAAGCCATCGTCTATGACACCCTGAGAATGTGACCAGATATGGAATGCCCAGGCTGTCATGAACACTAGTTCAGTGTTTATAGGTAGGACGACACAGTAGACCACTAGACCCTGCGGCTCGACATGTCACCGACAAGGAACCATCTGCATTCCTAACGAGACAAGCCATTATATCGGCATTCGTACGTTTTAAGAAATGGACGAAAGCTATTTATAAAGCACACAAACACACACACACACATTTACATTTAGGGCATTTGGCGCTTTTGATGCTTTTATCCAAAGCGACTTACAATAAGTACATTTGTCGAAAGAGAAACAGCAATATATCGCTGTGGTACATAAAGATAAGGTTTCAAGCACACACACACACAGACACACACACACACTGATCCGACCACCATTCCCGAGGAACAAATATCAATATCAACTAACTAAATCGCTGTTATCACTGTGGTGATTAATGTGGTTTCCTGAAGCTGCATATGACTACAGCGACACATTAAAATCCTTGGAGTCCGTTCCGCCCGTGTGGGTGCGCAACGTAACGGATGTCTCTTCATCCGTGTGCGAGCTGCCAACTTGTACCTCTTTGTCAGGCACATGATTCGCATTCTCAGTCGAGGCGAGTCTGCTGAACGACGAATTTACCGAGAGTGTTAGCAGTCTATAGCAGGGGTTCTCAAACTTGTTGTGGCCAGAGACCCCTTACAGGGGCGACAGTTTTCCAAGGACCCCCTCATAAAATTGTACTCTTAGATGCCATTGGAGCTATTTGTATTCTAAAACGTTTCAACCTAAATACTTCAGACCTGTTTCATAATAATAAACAGATGGATTTACACTAATTTCCCAATTAAGGCAAATTTCTATTCCATTATTTTATTATCGTTTAGTCTATTTTGTTAAATATGTCATGAGTAATATAGTGGTCTGTCAATTGTATTTGGTATTGGAAAATAAATTTACAGAGTGCTAATAGATATTTTGCTTTTGATATGACTACAGCTGTGCCTTGAGGTTCTGCCTTGCCCTTTGGTGTGCCGTGGGCACAAAAAGTTTGAAAACCACTGCTTTAAAGGAACCCAAAAGCCACAATTGTTTCAAGCACATGAACACAAGTGATTCATTCAAAAAATTCTGCAACATTGGGTATCAGTATCACTTATATTCTTCTATTCACCATCTACCATCAGCTACATAGCTGTATAACTAAGAGTGGCTTATAAATCGCATGTCACTTCAGTCTAGAAACTTCACGTTACGTTTTAATTATTGTTCGATTAAAATACGAACAAGAAGGAAAATGGTGCACCTTGGATTACAGTCGTTACAGTCGAGCATATCAAGTTGTTGCCATAATCTAAACCAAAGAGACGACAGAAAGATGGTAGAACTGCAGCTGTGGGCAAAGATATCGCGGAGCTAACGTGGAAATCCAGCTTCTTGAAATAGGGCCCTGGCTAGACATCTCCACCATTCATACATAATTTTCCTCAACGCACACAAAAAGGCCTGTACCTTTTTGTTCATACCATGCGGTGAGCCTGTGTGTAACTAAATAATACAGGCTAAAACCCATATATTGTTACCAAATATCAAACATCAATGTGCGAACTATGAATCCTGAAGCTGATCATCAATGTCCCTTAGTTGTTTTTTGAATGCACTCAACTGCACCAATGTACTATTACATTAGTATTGTACTGTTGAAGCCTGTAATATCAGCAGAGTAATACAATTTGCATCATGTTACCACCACAAATACTTTTAAACAGAGGGTCATTTTATTCACACGTCACGTGTCACACGTGATGCGTCACAATCATATCAGAGCTTCTGTTGGCCCAAAGCTAACATGGGTGGAGTAATGGACACAATATGATTGTTTTATTGGCGCAAATGGTCCCCGTCTGTAGATATGCACTTTTTAATGATGTATTAGGGCTGCACGACTACTGATTTTTTCAAGTCGACCATTCTATCAATGAAATCGAAAAAAAGTCGACTTGTCATCGATGATGTCATCACACACCTCACATTTATCAGCCACGCATTTGCCCCAAAACGCGCGATCCGACCCACATCTTCTTTGTTTCAACCCGAACCGAACCCGGAAAAAAATGACGACTAAATACCACCCATAAATCACTTTTTTGCGGGTCACCCGCGGGTTTAATCTTTCACACACTTGATGCGCAAGTCTGTGTTTGGCAGGAGTCGACTTGTGGTCATTACGCCGACTAGTCTATGCAACCCCTATGATTCAGCACCATTTTATAATTTATAGCATTATTTCGCGGACCCCCTGGCTATGGGTTGCAGACCCCCAGGGGTCTGGGGACCCCACTTTGAGAACCGCTGGTCTATAAGGAGGTTTGTTGTTGATAATCTTCATAATAGTTGGCATGCAGTATGGAATGCAGCTCTCGGCATCCTCTGTGAACCTGATGAGCGAGTTCATGCACATAGTTATCACTTTACTGGCAACATTTACAAAGGCACTAGACCTATGTGCAAAATGTACAAGCGAGGTCCACATTCCAAACGAAAACAATGTGCATACTGTGCGTTTAAAATGACCCATGACTGCACTCCATGACTCACACAAGTCTACCTGCAATACATTGAGACAGGTGTGAAATGTTCAACTTTTAATTGAATGGTAAATGGATTGCGTTTATATTTTTATAAATGCAATCCGGCGGTGTCAACCATGCAAGGTAACAACCAACACGTCAGCAGCAGTTAGGGTTAGGTGGTGTCTTGCTCAGGGACACCTCCACACTTAGCTAGGCAGAGCCCCGGGATGGAACCAGCAACCTACCGATTGCAAGACAACCGCTCTACTTCCTGAACTACTGCTGAGACATTTTTTATAATCGTTTTAACACTAATGATTTTAGCAGAGAACGGCATAGAAATGCTTGCCCAGGACAGAATGTGATAGGGACAAGGTTTTTAAACACTTCAGGGGTGTGGAGGAGAGCAAAAGTCCCGGTCCAGATAACTCCTTAAGAAGGACTGCTGACTGATATATTGTCCTTTATCTAAGAATAGAACACGTTTCAATTGTTAGGTTCAGCATTGCTCGGTTAAGGGACAAGAGAGAGAGCGCGGCCCTTGTCTCAGGGCACCCAGGGACCGAAGGATTACAGTTTGACCATTTTTCAACGGAACAACCGTGGGCCCCATAGCGCCCTCCTGTGGCTCCTACGTGGATACGAACTCAGATAGACGACGCGAGGCTAGTTAACGGCATGTTATAATGCATCGTCTCTCTCGTCTACCCTCAACATACCATTAGGATGAACGTAAAATTACTATTTGAGTTATATTTAATCATACTGGAGTCCTGTTATTGCATGTACACATAATATTCCACTTATCAAATGGCTTTTTCTAAATAAATAAAAAATGGAAGTTTGTCGCCACGGTAACTGAACTGACTATGCTTGCTATCTGAAACTCAAAATTCTTAATATATCTGGTTAACCCTGAAATCCAGCTTCTTGAAACGGGGCCCAGGACGAACGCTATTTATAGAGAGCACACACACACACACACACACACACACACACACACACACACACACACACACACACACACACACACACACACAGATCGTAGCAACATTCCCGCGGAATACATAACTGTCTGGCAATTATCACTGTGAATTAATGGTGTGTCCAACCGCCTCCGTCCTCCCCCCACCCCACCCCGGCCAGCCCAGCCAGCCAAAGCCCCTCCCCCCCCCCCCCGCCCCAGCCTAGCCAGCCAAAGCCCCTCCCCTCCCCCCCGCCTCAGCCCAGCCAGCCAAAGCCCCTCCCCCCCCCCCCCCCCCCCCCCCGCCCCAGCCCAGCCAGCAAAAGCCCCTCCCCCCCCTCCATGCGATTATGTAACAGAGCCACGAGGACAGCAACAAAACAGCACTCCCCCCCCCCCCCCCCCCTGGGCTCCCAGGCGCCACAGCCAATCAGCATGCTCCCTCGGGCGTTTACGCTGCGAGGACGTAAACAAAAGATCACATGTTTGCACCGCCGGGGTATGTAAACAGTCGGTAAATGTTTCCCCGGGCCCCCCGGAGGCTGGTTAAAATGATCAATTTGGCCCCTCGAGGAAAACAATTTGGACTGGACTTGAACCCGGGTGGAGAAGCTCGGCTGTGCTATTATCGACGTCGCGGCGAGACGTAAATGAGGGGTGATATGCGGGGGCGGGGTTTATGACGGACGCCCTGGGCTGCACCCTTGTTTATACTGCAGGTAGGAGCGCTCCAGTCAGCCCTCCTCCCTCCTCCTGCGCGGTTGACCGGTCCTGCGTGCGCAGAACAGGCCTCGTCACACGAGAATTCTATGACATTTTTGCTCTATTCCGCCGACTTCTAAATAGATCTGACAGCAGCGTCATGACGCACCGGAAATAAACAGCGACAACAGCCAGTCAGTGTTGCAGTGTTTTGTCGCCCATTCGCTACGGTCGGTGATTGGTGGTGCTGCCAAAACAAAACACCACGACAGCCCATCGGTGTGCAGTGATTTGGCTCGACGCGCCCATTTATAGCACGGCACGAGGCGTTGTTTACCCACAGCGACGCAAGGAAAGGGCAACAGCATGAGTGACACCGGCGAGGAACGCGAGAGTTCCAAAGTGACGAAATTGTCGAGAAAAAGGGGCCTCGCAAAGTCTGTTATATGGAACTGGTTTGGTTGATTTAAAAAACGACAAGGCGCAGGAAAACGACCGTCTGCATCTACATGTCGTCAAATTGTGTGTGTGGTTATCTTTTTCAAATGGGCCTACTACCTTAACACCACCCTACTACCCAAACATGGCAACACAGATAGACGCAGCATCAGCCTGGTCTTAAAAAAAGATCCACTTTCTTACATTCAATCTTATCGGGGGGTTTTTTCCTCACGGGATGTTTGCAGACAGACCGCCTTATTAAGAAACACAGGACAAGCACGCACACACACACACACACACACACACACACACACACACACACACACACACACACACACGATGTGTTTATTGATTATCCGATGATATGCTTTGCATTGCTACGCCTCTCTGAACATGTGATCCATGAATGGAACAGATGATACGGACGTTACACCAACACGTGCGCTGACACACGCGAACAACCTCCTGCAGGTCTCATGATCGATGACACTCCTTGTGCAATACATACAAAAATAACCCCTGAACCCTCGATGACGTCCAACCAAAACAACATTTCCTCTGAGTCCTTCCAAACATCGAGGGCGGCTACTGAAAATTGAGCGCAAGAATGGCTAAGATAGAACTGCATATTTGTTTCGATTTCTCATTCCTGCTGCCCTTTTGCGGTATATCCTGTAAATATCGTGGATATTCCGATCCCTCCAATTCATGTTATTTGTATTGTAATGTTCTTTCGCACATTCTGCTGGGCATCGCCACTTTTTCATTTCACTGCACATCCTGTATGTGACAATGGAACTTCTTGAATCTTGCAACGTGCAAGATTCGTGCAACGTGCAAGAAGACTTGCAACCAATTCCTTCTTTTATTGAAGTGTGAATTAACAACGATGAACCACACCTGCAGTAAGAACCAAGATTCAAGATTCAAGTAGAAGTAGTAGTTGTAGAAGTATCCAGGCAGAGTGATGAAACATCCACACTCGGAGAGACGGTGTATTAGCAACTCTCCTGACTCTCCTTTGCACATATCGGTTGCACACGTAACATACATGCTAATATTGGAATCAGACAGATTATGCCATCAACTACGTGTGGTAATCCAACCACACCAGAGGAAATGTTTCCGCCTTAACTCTGAAGTGGAGAATTTCCACTTGCGCTGTATAGGCCTGCCAAGAGATTTGCTTCACATATGAAACTTAATACGTCGAAGGGACAAAAACACATTTGAGAAGCCGCCGGCACAGAACGGGAGAACTTTAACTCGCTGCAGTGAGATCTACGGCACATCTCATGGAGCCCACAGCAGTGAAAATATTTTGGCATTCGTATGTTCAATACCATCGCACGAGAACAACTTGTTCTCAGCAGTTAATATTGTGGAGATAAACAGTAACCCCTGGTTCTAGGCTCTTAATCACAACACATATTGTGTTTGTTGCCGTGTTATATACAATAAGGCCACTGTAAGTAGGCTAACTCAAGCCATGGACATGAGAGCCCCAGAGACTTCATAAGGCCACCTTGTGTCTGGACTCCGGAAGCTGGTAGCTGTCATATTTCAACTAATGGGCATCCAGATACACCACAATGAACCCTAAACAGTCACAATGCAATGTGCTGATTGCCAATGGAATGTGCTCTTTGAAGTATCTTATTTGACTACTTTATGGGATACGAGCCATATCATATACTGTAATGTAGACCTATGTTTTGTACGGTTCACAAATAATATAGGGCATTTTATCTAACGTCATCTTTACAGACGCTTGCCATTGATTCAAGTGTAACCAAGCACTGAAACATAAACTTTTGCCAAAAAAAGTACCAAACACATTTAGCACCAGGGGATGAGGTCACCAGCCTGGCATAGTTTCAGTAAGAGAGAGCAGCTGCAATACACCAGTTTCACCAGAGATGGCGCAGTCTCCTCCCTCGCGTAAAATGCAGGGTTTAACGGCCCACCGGACACGAGCTCTCCCTTTTGTGTTGGACGCAAATTTGTGTCGGGGCGAATGGAGCCCCCAGTTAACCTCATGCAAATGAGTGCGTAGTGTGGCACTCAGCCGTCAAACCAACATTCAGTGGGCACTGGCGGACTCGTGTTGCATTTAATTTCCTGGTTTTTAAGCACTTCCGCGGACAACGTAGTAAACTCCCACACGCAGCCAATAGAGAGGGGGCGCAGGGCTGGATGCCACACGATGCAAATGATTGTGACTTATTTGCATGTGGCGGGCCCCGGGCTGTAAGCCTCGGAGCCTTCCTCAACCATGCAGTTTCTATCCAACACAGCCGGCCCAACTGACAACTGCTACATCCAACGAATGCAAGGATGCTTTTCATTGGTGATGCTTTTCATGACTGATCTCTGAATACGACAACACAGCAACACAACAAATTACCTGACATTCTTTTTGATTGCGAACTTCTTTTGCAAAATCCCCCCGACGAAAAATAGTAAAAGGGATGCGTTAAGCAGCCTCATCCGAACCAAGACAAACAAACAAAACGAAAATGAAAACGAAACTGTCAACTTGTTTACTTTCCTTTCTAGTTTCACTTTGCGTCTGTAAAATGTCTAAGCTGGCGTTCCTTGGCCGGGCGGAGGAGGAGGCCTCAACGAAGAACTTATGTCCCTCCCCTGACTCCTCAATTCATGTGACAGCCGTCCCTAACTCCCTAAGTTACTGGACAAGGACAGTACACAGTAACACAAGCTGCAGCAAACAGGCCAGAGTGACACAGGCAGCTGCCACAGGCAACAGGCTCCTCCTATCCCCCTCGTGGGGTGCTCTGGGGTGCAGGTCCTCTACTCTGACACCGCCAACCCTGACAGATAAGCAGGAAAGGAAGAGCAAGGAAAAGCATATATATATATTTTTTTTTATTTGATTCATTTCGTACTTCCATTTGACTCAATTTACGCTTCAGCTCAGTCACTCGGCCACTTTTGAAACCACGAGTCACTTCAGTTTCAGAGACACGTTTCGCTCAAAACATCGCTGAGAAACAAAATCGTCCCGCAATGTCCGAAGCGAGGCCACTTATAAGAATTAAATTGGGCATTCGCTCCATTCGGACAACAAATACCTTGGCCGATCTGCTTCTCCATGTTCACGACCTATTCGGGGGCAACTATGATGACACGCGCTTGAGTGGTATTCATACAATTGGCCGTTAACGTTAATAGATTGCAGACACTGTCCCCAAAAATTGTCTAGGAACGGAGACAGGCCTGATAAAAAAGCTTCTTGATTATTACGAATTTGTATCTGTAGTATTCCAACAAAATGATAATGTCGTAGGTCGGGTTACGTGGCTTTAAGTAACAGGACCCTTGGTCTACAAGGATCAGGGTCATTGCTAAAAACTGCTGTCATGTGTGGGGTAATTCACTTGAGCAAAACAACCACACATTCTCTGAACCACAAACCAGAAAGATTA
Organism: Coryphaenoides rupestris; assembly: GCA_002895965.2. Taxonomy (NCBI): domain Eukaryota; kingdom Metazoa; phylum Chordata; class Actinopteri; order Gadiformes; family Macrouridae; genus Coryphaenoides; species Coryphaenoides rupestris. The sequence continues at coordinate 245,251 of PIJE02000543.1, read as the reverse complement.
GAGAAACACTTCGTTTGCTTATCGCCACATAGGAACACACAGTTCAGAGCCATGTTTTCACCATGTTTGTTGGGTCAAACACAAATAGGCTTAAATGTTTGATCGTGTAACATGTTTGTGTTTGTCGGCCTACCCTAGCCCACCACCCATTCCTCCCACCCCCATCTTGATGGATTACATGTGTCCCGTCTGTGGAGAGGAGAAGGAATACGCACAGATTTTTACTCCGTGAGGCGACGTAGGCTACGTGGGCCTACGTTGACCGAGACACAAAGTTCACATGAGGCCAAAACAAGTGCTAAGGGTTAAGTGCACATAAAGTGATGCATCGATCGCCGCTACTTTAGCGAGCTCTCGTGTGTAAATAAATCATTCAGAGCCGGGAATACAGAGAGAGACCAAGGTCTACTTGGAGAATCTCTGAGTGTAGGCCCACATGTATGTCATGTCACACTAAGCTGTTAATTTGTGACCAATTGTTGGACAAAATTGGGTAATTGGATTGTTGAATAACCCTCGACAACCTATGAGTGACTGAGGGAAAACCCGCGGGCCGGCTATGTTGTAAGTGTTCACTAACTTGTAAGCGTCACTAACTTATTCACACATTTGTTACCCACAAGAAACAAGTAGTTTTGTAGATAAAAGTGTGTCTCCTAGGATTATCTCTCTGTGGAGCATGTCACTTCGCCACAAGTATTTTCACACCTAGGCCTACTTCTAATAAATCATACTCAAAAACCTAAGTGGCTATCTTCTTCCACGTTGAGTCATCTTCTATTTCTATTCGTATTCTTTTAGAACTGCGGTCGGCTGTCGGGCCGACCACAGTTTACTTGTGAAAACTGTGAAGTGACAATAAAACACTTGAAACTTGAAACTGTGGTGTGGGAACCCGTAGGTCAACGAAAGATAGTTCAGCATCCCAATTCAAAGCAGTCATAAAAATGCAGCCACACGTTGGGGACAATGAGCAATGACCATGTTGCCACTTGGCGAGGCCATAAACACGGCTTTACAGTGTCGCTTTGCATTGAATTTGACCGCCAGTGAAGCCTGACCAAAGCACACACCCCATCCCCGCTCCCCACTGCCGTTCAAACCCGCACACTGAGTTGTGCTGAGGGTTCGACAACTATTGTTGAAGCACAGCAGCTCCGCTCCCGGCTCGGCTGCAGAACATCCAAACGGTCATCCGAAACACATGCGTGCCAAAAGCGCGCAAACCAACTTGGCGACATCACTGTACCATCACATTCCCAACAGCGAATGCATGTTAGGATTCATGTATGAGAATGTTGGTGAATAGTTTAGTAATAGGGGAGATGGGGGGGGGGATGGGTGGGGGGACAACATGATTGATCGGTTACCATTATTACTATATTGTAACGCACAAAACAAAAACAAAAACACCACAGCAATCCGCTTCCCTGTGTCACCGAACCCAAAATCGACGGATCTCCACTACAGTGTGCAGGTTGAGTTCAGCAACGACTGACTCTTGGGGACGCGCATCGTGTGGCCGTTGCGAAATCAGCCCCTTAATCCCCCGTCGTACACTGCAATTTACATTCTATATCACTCCTCCACCACCACCCCCAGATACTCACCGACGACTCCTCAGGACCCCCGCGGTGCTCCTTCTCCTCCTCCTCCTCCTCCTCCTTCTCCTCTTCCTCTTCCTCTATAGGGGGCGGGGTGGGGGTCTTCTTCTGACGAGATGAGGTGAAAAGCGAAATGCGACCCCCGCCTTGTTATTCGACGTTACGGAGAAACAGACGCCCCCTTACACCCCGACGTCATCCCTCATATAACAACGCGGCGCAGCGCAGCGGAGGTCGACGACACCCCGCGAACCGTAACAGTAACCGTAATCGTAACCGTAACAGTAACCGTAACCGTAACAGTAACCGTGACCCTGAACCCTGAACCCTGAACCCCGAACACGCGGCGACCCTGCGTGGCGCGTAAATATGCGCGCGTAAAAAACGATCGCGGTGTAGCAGGACGCGTCGATCCGGCGTGTTGTGTCCTCCCCTGCGCCGCCGCGGTCACTGAGGGAGCAGGAGGAGGAAGAGGAGGAGGAGGAGGAGGAGGAGGGATTGTTGGAAGAGGAGCCGATAGGAATCTCCACGGTCCGCACGTAGCTCTCCCTCCCTCTCTCTCCCCTCCCCTTCCCTATCCCTCTCTCTCACTCTCTCTCCCTCCCTCTCTCTCCCTCTAGGTCCCTCCTCCTCCTCCTCCTCCTCCTCCCGGTTGAACAGCGACGCTGCTGCCGAGGGGAGCTCAGGAGGAGGAGGAGGAGGAGGAGGGAGCTCAGGAGGAGGAGGAGGAGGAGGAGGAGGGAACTCAGGAGGAGGAGGAGGACGGAGGGAGGAGGAGAAGGGGGAAGAAGAAGAAGAGGAGGAGGAGGAGGAGGAGGACATCCAAGGGGAGGTAAAACGCTGCTCCCACGTATGTCAACACAACCATGACTACGTTACTATCACTATCATTTTGATTGATAAACCCCCCCCCCAGGTATAAACATGAATTGACTCTTTTGTTGTTTTGGTAAACTGTTATTATTAAGCCTCCCTGTATATTGCATGCAATGTGCATATCATGTGAACATGAGTGTGAGTCAGGGTGGATGCTGCTCCGAGACCTTCTGCTGGGTTGGTACCAGACCGGATACCCGTGTGTTGCAGTTACCGTGTTGCCAATGCAAGTTCAGTAGACAGAGGACATTGCGCACTTAAACCGGAAGACAGAGCTTGTCAGAGTACTTAGAGTGCAATTTGATCTGCCAAAAGTGCTGACGAAAATAGGATAATTGCTCGGACTCTTCCAGAAATGGCTCAACAATCCGTCAGTAATTTTCCATCAGCTTGGTCAGGAGTCAGAGGCATGGCCTACAGAGGGGGCCAAACTCCATTTAAACCTTTAGCTTTTTAATTGAAGATATACGACAAAATAACCTAAATGTTATCTGCAAAAATGTGGCATTGCTTATTAAGTGTATCTATCGTGACTTGTGCATTTCACCACTCTTCGCCTCTTCTCAGGACACTTCTGGAGGTGGAATATTCTCCAGAAACAGTTTCAGTGCGTATCGTTGGCGCTATCTTTCAGGGGGAAAAACCATCAACGTCATATTATTCCCCTGCTCTGAACCTTTGGCCTGTTCGTCTTCCTCTGCCAAAAATAACCACACCTTGTCTCAACGTGTTTCTTTCAAGTACGTTTTGTACACTCAACGTCAGTGTTTGAGTCATCACACCAACTGCAATACGGTTCGGAATTTAGAGCAATTTAGAGTCGAGTGGGCAGATTTAACGCTATGGTGGGGTAGTAAAACGCTGCTCCCACGTACGTCAACACGACCACGACTACGATACTATCACTATCATTTTGACTGATAAAGAAACCCCCCAGGTATAAAGATGAATTAACTCTTTTGTTGTTTTAAAGCTATAGGGGGGTAGGGTTATGTAAATGTAAATGTAAATGTAGATGTAAATGTAAATGAGGCCACAGTCTCCTCATGTAATTAGATCCACACGAAAAGTACATTGAAATACATTTCGTGACATTACAATATAACCAACATCAAAACCAACAACCAAACAAGGAGAAATTGGGTAAAGGAAAGGGGTGGATAGATTGAGACATGCATACTGTATATGGATGAATGGATAGTGTCGTGGATAACAACATTTCTTAACTAACAAAAACAACAGACATCGAGAGGCCAAAGTATCAAAGTTGACACATTTTATTCGCGAATTTATTATTGAAACAAACAATATAAAAGTCGGAGCTGGTCCGCAGTAAACTCCGAGTACATCTTTAATGCTCTGTTCTGTGGACAACTCCCCGATGCTTCAGGCCAATCACATCATCCTATGCCCCAAGTCAATCATCATAGAACGTGCTTATCTACCATTAGGTTCCCCCACCTTTAAAGCATACATTCCTAATCTTTTATTGTTCCGTGAGGGTTATAAACATCGAATCTTTTGAAAGACACATTTTTGTTTGAGAACCTTCGAACCTTAACAATTGTAACCGTCTAACTTTAACCATTAACCATCTAACTCTACCTCCCTCTTACACATACACTTCAGGGGTTTCCCATACTGTATGTCAACACCTATTGGTGGTGCAGAATGTAACCATCATTTATTTCATTCGTATACATGTATGAGTAAAACGTGTAAGATGTGCGTGAAGTCATCTGTAAAGTCAGGACCTTCGAGACAATCTGGCAGGCCGAGCACATCGGGTACCTACACCGGCATCGTCTGGGCGTCTCCCCGCAGAAGTCTGGCTGTGGTGAACTTCTGGATCCGAGATTAATTCAGATGTAACTTTAGAAACTGAAGCTGTGTCCATTTTCTTTGTATTCCTCTAACCAACTTTGTTGTCTGCATAGGATTCTTTGCTTTGTACAAAAGTATGCAATAAATGAATAAATTACTTATTCTTTTGTGATTTAATAAGCACTAAGGACCATGTAATGCGGAAGTCGTCATGATGTCTAAGACTAAAGTGGAATACTTACTAAAATGCTTTATCACCTAGCAATTGTGACTATGTGTAACATTCACTACAATCCCAAACGTGACACACACAGACACGTGGCGACACATCCCCTGACACACACACGCACACACATATCCGGGAAGGCACACTTCTGCCACCCAGCCCCACGCTGTATCACTTCCCTTGTTTCCGTGGAGACCAGTGGCGACGTGAAACCATTCCCAGTGGCGAGGCTGTGGCTGAATGCGAATGAGGTGTCGCTAAAAGAGCGGCATTGTGAGGTAGCCGCAGCGACACGGCGAGCGACGCGCCCTCGGTGAATGGGGCCGGCCGGGGCCCGGGGGCCAGGGGAAGGCTATAGCAGCTCCCCACAAAAGGGCCGATTCAAGCGCTGCGCGGGGCCTATACGAGGCACCAGGCTTCCTTCCCCCGCTGGGAATGTCGCTCGGCGCGCAGCTCTGAATGCGGGCGGAGGCGGTGCAATGGAGTGCGGTCGAACCGTCTATATCCGTGATGGTGTGTATTGTATGTAAAGGTTTTGTCTCTGTCTCTGTCTCTCTCGTTCTTTCTCTGCCTCTCTCTCTCTCTCACACACACACACACACACACATTTCATTTATATTTACATTTAGGGCATTTGGCAGATGCTTTTATCCAAAGCGACTTACAATAAGTACATTTATCTCAAGAGAGACAGCAATATATCGTTGTGGTAGATAAAGATAAGAATAGAGCAGGTTTCAAGCATTCATAATTGCAAGGTTAACAGAACGAGTTTCATAATTGCTTGGTTGCCTCCATAATAGCTGGGAAAGGAGCAGAAGTGCCATTCTGAGTGCTTTATCAACATACATTGCATTTACATTAAGGGCATTTGGCACTTACAAAGATACATACAATATGCTAAACAATGCTAAGTGCTACTAGTATAGAAACATGAAAGTTAGTTAGGGTTAGGAGAGGGAAGGCAGTTCCAACTCTGAAAGTATCTGGTGGAGGGGGGTTGTGCAGAATCCAGGTGAACTCTGAATAGGTGAGCGACTCTGATGTCAGCCGGGAGCTAATTCCTAGCTCCAGGATGGCTACATATGTTTAGGTCGTTTTACAAAAGTTGATAAAAACGAGCAACACCCATCACTTTTTAGGAATATGCAAATGGTATACGCCACGGCTTAACTCTCATTGGTGTTCATCTGCTGTATGTTGGTGTCAACAGGCAAAGCCGATACAATTGTATCTCTCAGATCATAGTTCTATATTACATTTACATTTACATTTAGGGCATTTGGTTTATCTAAATCCATTTGTTGAAAGAGACAGCAATATATCGCTGTGATCCATAAAGATAAGAATAGAGCATTCATAATATTATTGGATAATATAAAGCTTTCATATATATTATTGCATATATGTTCTTGATTCTGGTGCATGTTTAGTAACTGAGACCATTTATTGACTGAGACATAAAGATGTGATCATGCTTATCTGCTTCCCTCTAGTGGCGAAGTAACGTTTTACAAGTAAAACATATAAACACGTCAAAATTGGTGGATATGGACCAATGACTGTTTTTAGTTTTCACAAATAATAGCCAACACACTTCATGATAATCCATCTTCTTATATTTAAACAATAAAAATTTTCGCGTGTATTGACCTCGATCCACGTTAGGCTACACGACGGCGAAATGTCTCCCCCTTGCGGTCTCATCACAACAATACTACTAATACTAATAATAATGGTTGAACAGTGGCGGCTCCTGAAGAAAATCTCAGGGGGGGCAATTTTTCTGATAATGATTAAGGTGACCCATTCAATAGGTGCATTAAGCAAGACAGTATCAATTTGTTGTTAGATGATTAACTCATACAGAGTCCTTCTTATGTCCACTAGATGGCAACTCCATAAACAAAAATGGTGTAGCTCCACAATTAATTATTTACATGAATCTAATGTTGTATGATGTACTTTCCCCCCTTTGTAGAAACCTGTTTAATTATTAAATTTGGTCTTGGAGGTCCTGATTGTTTTAATGCCAATTTGTCTGAATTGGATCGTCGACTAAAAGGAACTTCTTTCAGAGACACAACGGAATTGCACACACTAGTAGCCATCTTGAAAGTAGCAAGTGACTTGATGAAGATATCCCCTCCCTCTCTTTGCTCAGTTACGTATGACGCAAGCGCGTTAGGGCGAGTCCCAAAATCCTCATTCAAAATGCATTGGAGGCTCATTTTCCGAAAAAAAAAGTTTTAACATGAGAGTCAATGGGAGAATGCTTGGGCGATTTTCCACGTCAATGAAATCGCCCAGAGAGGCGGGACCATTTGAAACACGACTTGAATCTGACGATTCTGATTGGACAATGACAGATAATATGTCTAGAACACTGATAACTACTTTTGCTGTGATAGCATTGGTTAGAAAAAAAAAAGCTCTTTCTCCCAGTTGGTAGTGCGTCGCCTAAATCGCCCATATACACCGTCCACCCCTGTGGTTGAATAATAAATCATAGAATTTATATGGCACGTTGATTGAACCCATTTGCAGAACAAATGAAACAAAAAAAAAACAAAAAAAAACAAACTAACACAGCAATATAATGTGCAATATTACCTCACTTTCCTCAGTATTACTTCCACAGTATTACGTGCAATATTAATATTACTGTCCAACATCATGTGCAATCCTCTATCATGTGCTATATTATTATTATTATTATTATTATCATGTTTTCTATAAATATTATCTATAACACTACCTCTCATCTCCTCTCATCATCATGTGCAATATTCTTAATGTCATGTCCAATAATATTTCACTTTATATTTAATTTATGCCAAATTGTTTTCGCCGTCGGAATATCTTATCTTGCCCACATATTTGTATATTTTAACTGTACATTTGCATATCCGTCATTCTGTTGTTTTCCATATTGTTTTATTGTGCTGTATCGCTATGCAACCTGGCACAAGAATTTCCTTTGGGATTAATAAAGTTCTATTCTATTCTATTCTATGTTCGTTTTTCATAATAATTCCTCAAATGTAGGGTTATGGGTCATGTAAGGCCCAAAGAGTTTGAGAACCAAAGACTCATTTATATTTGTGTTAACAATCATCAATCAATTCAAGTCTCTAAAAAAACACCCGTGACATCATTTGTCAAAACACAGATCAACTGCGCCCTCTAGAGGTATTTGTCGAAACTTCAGAATATTTATGACCTTTATTTATATTAGATTTTCAAGTCGATGCGCAATTGTTTATTTAGATTTTTTTTTTTAATCACAAATAATAGCCAACACACTTCATGATAATCCATCTTCTTATATTTAAACAATAAAAATTTTCGCGTGTATTGACCTCGATCCACGTTAGGCTACACGACGGCGAAATGTCTCCCCCTTGCGGTCTCATCACAACAATACTACTAATACTAATAATAATGGTTGAACAGTGGCGGCTCCTGAAGAAAATCTCAGGGGGGGCAATTTTTCTGATAATGATTAAGGTGACCCATTCAATAGGTGCATTAAGCAAGACAGTATCAATTTGTTGTTAGATGATTAACTCATACAGAGTCCTTCTTATGTCCACTAGATGGCAACTCCATAAACAAAAATGGTGTAGCTCCACAATTAATTATTTACATGAATCTAATGTTGTATGATGTACTATCCCCCCTTTGTAGAAACCTGTTTAATTATTAAATTTGGTCTTGGAGGTCCTGATTGTTTTAATGCCAATGGATCGTCGACTAAAAGGAACTTCTTTCAGAGACACAACGGAATTGCACACACTAGTTAATATTGCACATTATATTGCTGTGTTCATTGTCTTGAGTTATAGGGAGGAGTTCTAGAGTTTGATGGCCACAGGCAGAAAGGACAGGTTTTAGCAATATTTCTTACACAGCATTAATTTTTTTTTATAAATTCAAAAACACACACCCCTTAGGACTAAAACATTTGTGAATGCTTCGAGATATGTATTTCAAGATTTATAGGCATGTGTATCTTGTAAACCATGAAAGACATTTGTGAATCTTGTTTTGTGTACAGTATGTGGAGGATACAAAAACATTAGGGAACACATCTACACTTAAGTAGGCCTATAACTGCCAAAGGTCCATCCAATTATATACTATAGTATAAACACAATGTTTTGTTGACTAAACAACACTGGGGCTATATATATAAATATGATACTTTTCATGTTGCTATTGATAATCGACTTAATCTGTTCAAAGAGTGTGATGGTCTGCCTATGCGTAAAATTGTTTAATAGCACATAAAATGAAATTGTGAGGGGAACAAATTATCCTAAAAGATTGTATTTAGCTGCTAAAATGAGAATAGGGTGTGTTGCTTAATCTCCCTTCCTCAGACGTACTTCTAAAATTACTCTCGGTACACAGGTCATATTAAAGGGTTATCTCTGCCTCAAGTCCCATCCTAACCTCTCCCAGATAAGCAGCCCCGGATGAGTGACACATAAATGAATAGGCTAATTGTTCATAGTATGACAAATTGACTTATATTAATATCGCTAACAAGTCATGTGTCAACTCCAGTTGACCAAATCTTCTTCATTCTTAGCCGTATCTCTGTGCTCACCTCTGCTCTGCATCCTCAATTCCTCATTCTGACAGAAGTCTGGTCCAGCTGAACTCATGAACTGTAATCTAGCTGCCCAGACCAGTAGACCACAGTTCCACCCCAGACATACTCAAAATGACTCAGAATGCCTGGAAAATCAGAGTGGAAGGTGACGTTGAAGCCTGTGTGGTGTCTTGTGTAATCTGCACACAGTGTATGGAGTTAATCACACTCACACCTGGTGGCATAATATGTCCCCTTTAACCAGTTTAGATGGAAGCACGAGATTGCGTTTTTCATTAATGGTGCCTGTGTTCTGTCTGTCTGAAACAAACCAAATATATCAACTATCTTTTAAACAAATCAATCAAATTGTACGATAGGCTATAATATAAAAACGATCCAACAATAAGTGTGTGTGTGTGTTCTGTGTTGTTGTGTCGGATACACATTGCCATACTAATGGCAATGCGCTCAGAATGGCATGTCTGCTCTTATCCCAGCTATTATACAGGCAACCTGAAACTTGTTCTATTAACCTTGCAATTATGAATGCTTGAAACCTGCTCTATTCTTATCTTTATTCTTATCTTTTCCCTTTTAACTGTGTAAATGCTAAATCTGTGAAACACATGTAACTGAGTGTTTGTGTGGAAGAAGTGTACTGTAAAAAAAAGCTTTGCTTTCTCACCCCTGACACAGCAGCCAGTAGGAGAACTGGAAATGGGCAGAGGAAGTCAAGCAGACAGTAGACAGAGAGAAGGATGAGAGGAAAGCGAGATGTAAGCATGCATGGATGCTGAGGTCAACACAAGACAATGCTTGCTGTCCTAACAAACTGTTTGTGATGGTTAAAAATAATTATTCAGCCAGCATCAAAGATCTGTGTGTACAAACGGGGAACACATGCAACAGGGGTGTTTACAGTGTGAGGTTATTAGTCTGCCAGACATAGCAATATCATTTTGATAGGTGTTCTTAATGTAGATAGATAGATAGATATAGGCCTATAGATTGATAGATAGACAGACAGACAGACACACAGACAGACAGATAGATAGATAGATAGATAGATAGATAGATAGATAGATAGATAGATAGATAGATGGATAGACAAACGGAGATAGACAGACATACAGATAGACAGACAGACAGACAGACAGACAGACAGATAGACAGACAGATGTATAGGTAGGTAGATAGATAGATAAATAGATGATAGACAGACAGAGATAGACAGACAGACAGATAGATAGCTTGATAAATAGAGAGACAAAGATGGAGAGATACATAGATGGACAGACAGATGGCTAGATAGGTAAACAGAGAGATAGAGATAGATAGATATATAGACAGACAGGCAGACAGACGCCAAACAAGTTGCCATCAACAGGAGTGGCAGTCAACGCCTACACAGTGGAAGGTGACACAGGGAGAGGAGCATTACACAACAAGCACTTGTGTGGCATTGTGTGGACTTCACTGCACTGAGCCCCCATCACCCCCTCTGATCGCTTCACAGCGCTGTTGTGGAACACTGCTGCGGCCGTGTTGCTGCTGGCAGGTCAGTTGTTGCCGAGATACTGCTTGTTTCCGCTTCTAAATATAAAAAGGGGCACTTTCCTCCCTGTTCTTTAGCGAGTGATGGAGGTGGCGTGTGTGTGTGTGTGTGTGTGTGTCTGTGTGTGTGTGTGTGTGTGAGGTGGTGGGGGGGTGGGGGGGGGGGGGTGGGCTAGGGGGTGGTGGGAGACAACAAAAGGCAGGCTGAACACCCCACACACTGACCGGCGCCACAATAAGAGTCCTCTGTACCCTCGCGGAGCAACAAACAGAGGGGCCTTTCTCATGGTCCACAACCGGTCCAGCCAATCTCACGCCAGGATTCCTCGGAACCTGAATGATGCAGAGAGACGGACGTGCGCATTTCCATGCGAGTCACGTCCTTGTGGCGCTCCATGGATGAATGTACCAATGGAACATAGACTTGTTCCAGAAAGATAATGTAGCCATTGGACACACATATATACAGTATGTATGTATATATACTGTACAAATATAAATATATATATATATATATATTACATAACATGACATAACATTTAGGGCATTTGGCAGATGCTTTTATCCATTTGTTGAAGGAATCAGCAATATATCGCTGTGGTACATAAAGATAAGTATAGAGCAGGCTTCAAGGTTTCATAGTTACAAGGCTAATAGAACCACTGCGGTGCCAGAACAGAGAAGAGTTGGGACTTGGCAGAGGGATGTTTGCCTGTTTTTAGTGAACCGGTCGTCTAGCCAAAGTTGTTGAGTGGAGCTTCCGAGCTCTGACTAATGTTTGGAGGTAAGTAGGGGCAGTTCCGGGCAGTTGTAGGCTATATATATATATACACATATTCTAACAAAAGCATTTCAATGGTGCCTTCCGAACCATAAATCATGGATTCAAATATTAAGAGTGTGGGCTGAAGGCCACTTGAAGAGACTTCAACCCCCTCCTCGGTTTTTGACCATTCCCTCCACTGCCTCTACAGTACAGGCTGCCCTCCACCACCACTCTGGGTTGGTGGGTTAGAGAAGCGGACTGCGTAGCCTGAAGGTTGCCTGTTCGAATCCCTGGCTGGCAATGACAGCTGGCAACGAGAGGGTTGTCAGAGTCAAGATCAGATTCAAGGCTGTTGTGCTCTCGAGCAGCTCCAGTTCATGGCTGTTTGGGGTGTGTGCACGGCTCAAATGCAGAAGATGAATTGCCCCATTTGGATTAACAAAATAGCATTCTATTCTGAGGATGAATTTAAAGCAGGGACTATGGGAGGTAGTTAATTAACATTTCTAAGTTTGCTGGTACACAACGTTTTGAGCCAGTGGAGGGTAAATGAATTCACCCTAAAATAAAAAATAAAAATCCTTCATCCAGGTATTTAACATAATCAACTCTCTTTTCGTCTTTTCCTTTCCTTTGGTGTTTTCAGTGTGAGCAGTGCGACTGTGTGTGTGTGTGTGTGTGTGTGTGTGTGTTGTGTGTGTGTGTGTGTGTGCTTACTTGCTTGCTTTGCCCCATGTGTACAATCTGAGCCCTCAGGGACCTGTTTCAGGAATCTGATTTCCAGGTTAATCGGAGATGTTAAGTCAGAATTCAGGGAAGGCCAGAATTTGTTGTTTCAGATACCAAGCTGGCATCAGATGATCACATGGCACAACTCACAACCTGGATCAAACCTGGTAGGCAGAAATAGCCGGTAAACTCTGAGCATGTAAACACTGCTCGACACACGGGACTCACGCGGGATTCATATGCTCTGAATTAGCACAATATAGATAATTCAGAGTGGGAATTTCTGGGGCAGCAGTAGCTCAGGAGGTAAGAGTGGTTGTCTGGTTGCAGGTTTGATCCCTGGGATCCGTCTACCTAAGTGTCAAGGTGTCCCTGAGCAAGATGGTTGGTTGGTTGGTTGGTTGTTACCTTGCATGATCGGTGTGTGAATGTAAGGCAATACTGGAAAGTGATTTGGATAAAAGCAGTATAGATTGTAATCCATAATATCTGAGGAATGTCCAATATCTTTCTAATAAAATAAAAAAAAACGGTTCAAACTGCATACACTTCTATGGACTCCTGATCTCTTTAATGCAGCAGTGCTATGCTATGCTTATGTACACTTCCCCTTCAGTTTTGATGTGGGGATGTTCCTGTCCGATCATTAGACGCACAAGACATGCGTCTCAGGATTCAGGTCACATTTGGGTGGGCTGAGTCCACCGCTGCCCCGAGCTACAGCCGGCCCTGCCGTTCACCCTAAAGACTTAAGCAACCCTGCCCGTTGTGTGAGAGCTGTTCCTGGAACAATAAGGACCATGTAGGCTCAGTCGTGTATTAAACTTGCTTGTATTATATTACAGTAGATCTTTGCTAGCATAATCTAACTGTATGACCAAACGTCCTCTTATAACAAATCCTCCTTGCCAGGGCAGGATAGGAAGGGAGGCAACCGCTGACCTGAACAGAATACTGTATTGTGATTCAATCATCACAATGCCATAGGGCTTAGGCACCTGTAGACTAAACACAGACTTTAAACCACTGCTTTAAACACAATCTCACTGTGTTATTTGATCGCACCCACAAAAGCAAAAACAACACAAAAAATGAAAAACGCAGGGTGTGGGTGCAGCCTATCTTCTTTATTGGTTGAAATGTTAAAACATATTCACGTTAACATACTTAACGACCTTTATTAGATTTTGATGTCGAATATATATTTTTGTGTTTATTTGGATTGTATTTGTTTTTTATTTATATTTTTGTATTTGTATATTTTGATCATATCATATATTTTGTAATTTGTTCAATTGATTAATTAAATCAATGTGAATCAGTACACTCGGTGTTTTGTTCGTTGATTGACCGTCAAATGTTTACATTTTTCTTTGACTCGTTTGCTTAAAGAGCTCTTGAATATGAACATGAACACGTTGCTCTTACACAAATAATAACCAATCAGCATCGAGAGTTGCCACCCAGTGGGCTGGGTTTCCCCCTCCCCCTACGTCACGGTGCTCATGTATATTAACGAGGGGGATGCGGGGTTTCTCATCCTCCCCCTCCCCCTACACACACACACACAGCCTACGTCACGGTGCTCATATATATTAACGAGGAGGGGGGCGGGGTTTCTCCTCCTCCCCCCTACACACACACACACACAGTCTACGTCACGGTACTCATGTATATTAACGAGGGGGGCGGGGTTTCTCATCCTCCTCCTCCCCTTACACACACACACACAGTCTACGTCACGGTGCTCATGTATATTAACGAGGGGGGCGGGGCCACGGCAAAACTGGCTGCTTCTGGTTTCCTCAGCGAGACGCGGCGTCAGAAACACAAAGCAGAGCAATACTGAGGCTCCTCCAGCTGAACACTACGGAGTCAGGTAACTACAAACACACACACACACACACATATATATATATATTTATATATATATTTATATCACTACATAATATAGCGAGGCATCACCGTTTTAATAACGTAGAGGTTCAAGAAGAAAGAGGGTTTTTTTTCCTCCCTTTGGTGTGAATTTAACAATCCTTAAGTTTATCATTAAGTTACGACTCCCAAAGCGAGCGTTTTGTATTTTTTTGTGTATGATTGAGCAGAGATTAAAGTCATTTGAGATTTTTGTATTTTTTATTCAGGACATGAGATTAAATGTAACATTGCCTCCTACCTATACATATATATATATATATGTATGTATTATATTGGGGTGTTTTTGAGGTGATGTTACTGTTATATTTGGATGTTTTATTCATGTATTACGTTGTCATGAGCCGGCTGTCACCTGGCATCGAAACTTCATTACGTGGCAGCCTAATGACTGAAACACGAATCAATCTTTAACTGTCTTATAATCACCGATACATATCCAAACAACCACGATGATAAAGATACAGATGATGATGATGATGATGATGGGATAAAAACACATATCCTAGTGACATTATTATATCATGCTTTCATCATTTCCCATTTATTTTGATTTTAAATGGGAAAAAATTAAAACACACTAATGGAAAAATCTTTCTCTATAAAGACACAAATAGTTTATAGGATTTAATCAATCACTTGTAATTCCAATGACGAATAAGTGGAGCAACAACCAGAGCAACAATTCCTACAAAACTTCCTGTCAATTTCCATCTGTCCTTTGTTATTGTTATTTTTTTTTTTTTAAATGTATTTTTCTATTTACAAATAGCCATTTTTCCAAATTGTTAGAGCCATTTTGTGTGTGTGTGTGTGTGTGTGTGTGTGTGTGTGTGTGTGTGTGTGTGTGTGTGTGTGTGTGTGTGTGTGTGTGTGTGTGTGTGTGTGTGTGTGTGTGTGTGTGTGTGTGTGCGCACAGTGTTTGTAAGTTTAAGCCTACACACTGTTTACTCTCTGTTCAAGGGATGTGACACCACAGGTCTCTGAGTTGTCCTGGAGCATATCAGTGGTAATGCTCTGGGGTCTGGGTGCTGGGGTCTGGGCTCTGAGGTCTGGGCTCTGAGGTCTGGGTGCTGGGGTCTTGGTGCTGGGGTTTTTGGCTCTGAGGTCTGGGTGCTGGGGCCTGGGCTCTGAGGTCTGGGTGCTGGGGCCTGGGCTCTGGGTGCTGGGGTCTGGTGGTGAATACAGGCTATTAAGGTGTGTGTGCTTGTGCATGTGAGGGTATACACGATCAGGTGCGTTTCATGCCTAAAATAGTGGTTTTGGTAAATTACGATATGCCAACAGATGAAGCAATAAAGCAAAATTAAAAAGGACAAAAGTTGGATGGCCTACACATCGCATCATATGACGAGCATGATACGTCATTTATTTCTCATTCTCTGGGCTGGGCGAGGACAGTTGAACAGAGTCGCCCGACCTCAGGTTTCTCTGTACTGTACACACACGTGAAGGCATGTCCACAACCTGTGTGTGTGTGTGTGTGTGTGTGTGTGTGTGTGTGTGTGTGTGTGTGTGTGTGTGTGTGTGTGTGTGTGTGTGTGTGTGTGTGTGTGTGTGTGTGTGTGTGTGTGTGTGTGTGTGTGTGTGTGTGTGTGTGTGTGTCTTGTATTGTGCATTATTGCGTAACGAAACCAGTAGTGCACTAGTATCACATTTATACGCTCAGTGTGTGTGTGTGTGTCCTGTAAAGACCACACTGACTCATGTTCTTCATTGCAGTGTCATAGACAAGGCTCACCAAGGGAGGAGGAGGATGTGCTCTATAGCAAAAAAACCTCCTCAGTGTGTACACACAGCTGTCCCTCATAGTTCACATCTAATATCTACTGCCCCCCCCACCCCATCCCCCACCCCCGAGGGTACCGGCGACGAGTTCACACAAACAGCCAGCTGTACTGTATGCACAGATGCTGAGGAAGATTATGAATAGACAGTATTTTATATATATATCCATATGTTATCTTTTCTCATGTAGGCCCTTGTCACCCGGTCTGGGTGACAAGGAGGCCTGTTCTCATTGGCCAGAGTCGCCTTCTCCAACCACACAACAACAACAACAACAACAACAACAACAGTAGAAAACAATAATTCAATGAAGATTTGACCTACATTTCTAAAAAGAAAAACCCCATCTCATATCCTGAGTGCACACACACTCACACACACACACTCCATAATGATGCATTTCCTCTGAAATAAAATTGCACATTAGCGGTCGCCTACATTAGTCACCACTTATGTTGAACAACAACACTAAATGAAGATATGTACGCAGGTGGAAATTCCACGCGCTTCAATCAATCCTTAGCCGCAGGGATGGCATTGTGTTCGACTGCATGCCGTTGGGCAGTGTAACGAGGTGGCGGTAGGGTGGTGTAGGCTCGGTGTGAGATCCGGGATAACCGCTTAGTGGAGAGACGGCAGACGACTTTTTCCAATTCGGTTTCAAGGTTTATTGAGAGTTGGTTTCAACGGAACGCCAGGTCTTCAACATACAAACAATATAATACGCTATAATATAATGCACTTATTACGGGAGAGACTCCATTATATATATACATAGCCGAAAGTGGCAAAAACAAAACATCACTTAAAGCGAGGTACGCCCCTAGTGGTGATATGAAATACTGCCTTTGACCGTTACAGCAGGTAGGCAGGAACACACGGAGTCTCTCTCTCTTTTTCTGTGTACGATAACCACAATCTTCTCTTAACACGTCCTCCTCTCCTGTCCCCCCCCCCCCCACTCCAGACCACCGAGAAGAAGAGCTTGGACGGCATGCAAAGTTGTGAAATATCGTCAGACAGTGCTGATGATCCTCTTAGTAGTGGCCCACGACGACCTCGCCGCCGGCAGCCTCGGATCCTGGTGATCGGCGCTGGCCTAGCCGGACTCGCGGCCGCCAAGACCTTGCTGGACGCCGGCTTCACGGACGTCACGGTCCTCGAGGCATCCCACCGCATCGGGGGCAGAGTTCAGAGCATACCGCACGGTGAGCCGAGAGCGCCACGTCATCTGATCGCTTAGTTTTCGGAAATTTGAAACACATTCATATCTATGGCCTCTTGCACACTGAACCCGTAACTGTCCTACAGCGATGATGCATAATTTTTTTATTGGTTTCTAAATTTGGTGGATGCGTAATCTGTAGGCCTGTCCAATAGGACAGGCCTACAGATTACCATGTGATCCTGCTGCTGCAACTGATGGATGTATTTTAAGAACTGTAGCTTAAAGGTAGCCTTTTCACACCAATATAGATTCAATTCAGGAGTGTTGTGTAGATGTTGACGTTCTGCGGTTGCACATTTCCATGACGCATACAGTAGACTTTGTATCTTTATCTTTTCTTGATATTTAATTGTTATACAGTCCTATTACTTCTGCCTTGTGATCGGGGATTCATAAAGTACATCTTATCTTGTCATTAATAGGGCGACTTACCTTCCTTTCCATATGATGAGAAAGGAAGGCAAGTTCATAGGTAATAACTAATACCCATGAGCAAGCAACGTGTATTGGTTAAGCAGCAGCCATGTTTACTTGAATGGGTCCTTCTTTAGAATATTGTTAAAAGTTAAGGTTCTTGCTCTTCGTGTGATTTTGTGCTCATCAACTCTAATGTATCGAACCCTCTTAGGGAGGCCTGCTCAAAGGGCCTCTTTTAGCCCATTCAATGTGTAGTTATTTTATCACAATCAGAAACAGAATCTGAATCAGCTTATTGCCTTAGTTTTTTGCAAACAAGGAATGTGCTTTTGTGGAATTTGTGCTTAACATTGAACATTAAACAGAGAGGAGACATTCTAAAAAAAAAAAAATATATATATATATAGCCTATATATAAAAAATAAGCAAAAAAAGGTGCAATTTAAGAAAACATGTGCGTTAATGTAACGCAATAGTGTCCATGGGGGGGTGGGAGTCAGTGGGGTTAAACATTAATATAACGTCATACAATCATCATATAATCTAATCAAGTTGAATCACGTAAGCCCCACACTGTCTGGCACGTTTTGTTTCTGCATTCTGCATTCATCTCACTGTAGGTCTAATTTTCATGTAAAGATACACCTGACGCATGTCATTGACACGTGTGATTGAGATGATCAGGAAAACGAAGCCCAGGCACACTTACATTAGCCACCAATAGCACTTCATTATCTGGAGTCCTCTAGAAAAACTAATGGTTTTTCCGAACGGAAACAGAATTCATCCTTGAAATAAGTGCATGTGTCCCCGCAGACTCAATGACGCTTGTCTGGAATGCAGTCTCTGTTCCAGGAAAAGTGTGTGTAGTGTGTTTTCCAGATTGTGGGAAACCCGACTGATCTAAAGTCCGCGCTGGCCATTGTTACGTTCGGAAAACCCAATAAACAAAACCTCCAAGAAAAGAATCGTCCCAGGCCTCCTGGTAAATCACAGCTTTGGAATGAACCAGACAGGCAGCAGTGCACTTTTGACTCAGAAACTCCAAAATATGAATTGATTGTTTCGTTGCCTATCAAAGTGCGAAACGTTACCTTAAGCAGTCTTGTGTAAAAGAACCCCGAAAGACATTTATTACATCATGATACAACATTTTTTTAAATGCGTGATGCACTCAATTCCTGCACCCTTATTGCCGATTTCTTTCCCTATTTGTATCTTCGACTACGAGATAATAATGAAAAACATAAATAGATAAATACAAACACACAATGGTGCTTTGTTTCTTATGAACAACCGCTGTGCACCTGATTTATGCCAGTTATGTAAACATGGGTTTGTAGAAGGTCACGTTACATAACCCTTGTGCCAGCACCCCTCGCTCTCTTTCATACAGGCTTTAGGGATTATCGAAAAATAATTACCCAAAGATATTTGCCTAATGACCCACAAGTCGCAATGAGTTTCTCAAGACTGCCTCACATTGACGTGAAATGAAATGATTCAGCCCTCGTTAAATACAGCTAACCCAAGCATGCTACAGTGTTGTTGATTGACAGCATTCAACACATCAAACTATATTTCTTGTGAATAAAACGTAAAGTGTCATACATAAATGATACAGCAGGTATGCAAACACATGTGCACGCACACACACACACACACACACACACACACACACTTTTTGTCACACGTGGGCACACATACACACACTAAAGGCCAAATCACACCTCTGTGTGACCTACGCATACGCAAGTACATGCGTAGGTCCCAGAGCATAGCAGCACAACGCTCTTCTCTGCAGAGGAACGCCTCAAGTCGTCCCTGATTGGTCGAGTGGGGGAGGGAACAGGCGCAGTGTTTGATTGTGTTTTTTGCACCCGGGCGAAATCAAAACGTATTTTCAGTTGGTCGCTTTTTATCTGAGACTTCTTTGGCATATTTTCTATGGCAAAATATCGGCTTCGCAATATTTTGATATATATTTTTTGCATTATTTTTTTTTTATTTCAATGTTATTACTATCTCAATGTTAGGCATCGTTTGCGCAAAAGCACGTTCCTTGTTTGCAAAAACTAAGGCAATAAAACATGAGTCACTATGCAGTTCTTGAAGTCGTGAATCTTCTTGGTGAATGCCGGGGGGTACGCAAGAACAAGAAGTGTGCGTGTGAACTCTGCTCAAACCCGGGACCGCCTGTTCTTCCGCTGGGTTCTCCAGGTACCGCCAGCCTCGAGCTCGGAGCCACGTGGATCCATGGCGCCAGCGGGAACCCGGTGTACCACCTGGCCGAGGAGCACCGGCTGCTAGAGCACACCACGGATGATGAGCGCAGCGTGGGCCGCATCAGCCTCTATGGCAAGGAGGGCGTGGCTCACTACCAGACCAGCAGCAGCCGCCGCATCCCCAAGGACCTGGTGGAGGAGTTCAGCGACCTGTACAACGAGGTGAGCTGGAGCTGGAGGAGGAGGAGTTGGTGGGGGTAGAGGAGGGTAGGAGGAGATGGTGGTGGTGGTGGGGAGGTGAGGAGGAGGAGGAGGTGGTGATGGCGGTGGAGGTGGGTAGGAGGTGGAGGTGGGGTGGAGAAGGTGGCACATTGCAGGATGCGTCATTGTGAACCCTGAGTGTCCTTATGTTGTTTCCCTGTTAACGGTGCAAGGTGTTATAAAAGTGCACTGTACTGTAACCTGGAGACAGAGAACACCACACTGCAGAGGCCTGTAGTGTGGAAGGCCCGGGTGTTTTTTGAGAGGTCAACAAGAAACGGCACGAATGCAATGCTTACTGACACAGCCACCAAAGCCCCCCCACCACCCCCACGCCGCCACCCATCCAGGGGACCAGGTGCTCACTCTGACGGCCATCGCAGAGGTCATAGGACCACAACGTGGCCTCTGTGTGCACACGGGTGGCTGCTGGCCCAGATAGTATAGCGGGAGTCGGGACGGGTCCTCCGGGAACGCTCGGACCAGCTGGCTGAGGTCTTCACGGCCATGTTTAACCCCTCACTGACTCAGTCCCAGTCCACAGTCCCCACATGCCTCAAGACCACCTCTCTCCTCCCCATCCACCAGGAAATGAAATGATCACCCAAATGGCTATGGACCCATCGCACTCGCACACACGGCTGTGTATCGCTTGGAGAAACTAGTTCCAGGCCCACATCAACACGATCCCCTCCCCTCTCGACCCCCACAATCAGTTCACCTACCGTCCCGAAAAAGGTCTACAGAGGACAGTAAATCTGGGTGGTCATCTCAGAGGACGGAAAACACGTACATCTGGGTGGTCATCTCAGAGGACAGCTCTGCTTCTAACACCAGCATCACCCCCTGCAAGCTAACCGCCAAACTCCTCTGCCTTGGCAGTGGGGGGTTTAGAGCCAGGGGTCATGGCAGGGAGAGGGAGGAGAACACTAGCCTTGTGAGACCATTCCAATCGCGCGAGGTCTGAGTCGCTCTTATGATTTGTCTGGCCAGGCTTCAAGCTATCCGTTTGTGTCCAATCAGCGCTCTACTGGCTGCCACAGGGACGTGGTTTAGGCGTGTTGAACTGTCAAACTGTTTCCAATGACGCCTTCCCAGACTGTTCTGGGAAACAAACCATCTGGCGCATCAGGTTAGGAAAGAACAGGATGGAGGTGAAACCATATGAACCTTTTATAACCTTTAATAACCTCTATGCATATTTTTGTATTTTTATTTTTTTATTTTTTGGAATTTCTATATTATTACTTTCTGTTTAATGTTCAATGTGCTTAATGTTTAATGTGCTTTTGCTCACAAAAGCACATACCTGAATCTGATTCTGATTCTGTTTGTACAGGGATTAGTACTTTCTTCTTCAAGGCTCAAGAAGTATCTACTAACACATTCCATCAAAATAGCTCAAAAGGAAAGTGTGCAGACAAGAACTGGACACGGAGGAAAATGCCGCACACAAAAAACATGATAGGCTATCGGAGTCGCTGTGGAAATGACAGCACAAGGTTTAGTGTTGGCACAGTGGCTGTATCAGGGGTTATTGGTGGTGTGAATTAACAGTTAGAATAACATTCACCTCATAAAAGTAAAAAGAATCATCTATGTTTCTCAACCGGTGGATTGTGAGTGGGTCACAGAGCACGTGCACAACCTTAATCTAGGCCATGGAAAGAAGCCTGTGAAATTAATTAACGAATGTTTCAATGTTGATTTATGGTTTAATGGCTTAGTACTTAATTGAGTTTAGCCCCAATAGTTGCAGCCTTCTGTTCAGTCTGTTCAAAAGTGTTCGAGTACACAAAGTCATTGTTCATTACTGCAATGATCGCAAACTCATTGTTTATTTTTGTGTGGTGACCTAATGAATATATAAGCTTATAAACCGTTCTCCTGTGTGCATCCTGTTGTTGTCCCCCCCCCCCCCCCACCCCCCCCGCTACCTGCGCAGGTGTATAAGCTGACTCAGGAGTTCTTCCAGAACGGGAAGCCGGTGTGTGCGGAGAGCCAGAACAGCGTGGGCGTGTTCACGCGGGACCGCGTCCGCCGCCGCATCACGACGGACCCCGACGACTCGGACGCCACCAAGAGCCTCAAGCTCTCCCTGCTGCAGCAATACCTCAAGGTGTGTGTGTGCGTGTGCGGTGTGTGTGGTGTGTGTGGTGTGTGTGGTTGTGTGTTATGTTGTTGGAGAGTGTGGATTTGTGGGTGTTTATTGGTGTGTGCGGCCATTGCCCGATGCACAAAGACCACACTTTGGTTTGTGAGACGAAATTGCAATACAATACTCGTGTGTGGGTGTTGTCCTGTGTGTATTTATACATATGCATGTGTTGTGGCATGTAGTGGTGTGTCCTGGCTTTGTGTTACGTGAAAACCTCATTGTAAGAGGAATTAAGTCCTGCTCAGTTTCGGTTAAAGGTCTCAGACGGCAAGAGGATTTGCAGTGAAAAGTCGATTTGGTCATTCCAGCAGTATTAATACGATATATAGAACTAAGAGTGAGACTCTACAATGTCCCATCCTACACAGTTTCATTCATCCTGTGACCTATGAACGTCCATTCTTGCCAACTTATAATAATGGTGTCCAGTGATGGTTATATGCTCAGAATGTCCGTACGCGGAGGGCAGGCCTGGACTAATGTACATATATCCCATGTGAGAGTACCCTACCGTAACGAGGTCACCATGTACTGCACCGAGCTCTAATGTATTCCATAAAAAACACACAGAGAAAGGAATACCGTCAGAGCACACAGACACTAAATGTAAATGGTAAATGGGTTGCATTTATATATAGCACTTTTATCCAAAGCGCTTTATAGTTGCCTCACATTCACCCATTCATACACCGACGGCGGTGCCAACCATGCAAGGTAACAACCAACATGTCAGGAGCAGTTAGGGTTAGGTGGCGTCTTGCTCAGGGACACCTCACACTTAGCAAGGCGGAAGAGCCCGGGGATCGAACCAGCAACCTTCCAGGTTGCCAGACAACCGCACTTACCTCCTGAGCCTTACCACCCCTGCCCCACTCCTGAAATGTGTCATCAGATGTATCATTATTAGAATTGTTTACATATTGTTATCCTATATACATACAAAAAAATCACCTATCAACCATTAACCACCTCAGTGTGCATCACGGTTAAAAATCACCCATTCCATGTTAGGAATGAGGCACCTTATAGATCCAGGCAGGTGGACAGAGCCTCACCCCTGACCCCTGTGACCTGCAGGTGGAGAGCTGTGAGAGCAGCTCCCCCAGCATGGACGAGGTGTCCTTGAGTGAGTTCGGCGAGTGGACAGAGATCCCCGGCGCCCACCACGTCATTCCAGGGGGCTTCATGCAGATCGTGGACATCCTGGCGCGGGGCGTGCCGTCCAGGAGCCTCTCCCTGGGGAAGCCCGTCCGCTGCATCCACTGGAGCCCCTCCTCCTCCTCCTCCCCCACCCAGCAGCAGCAGCAGCAGGAGGAGGAGGGTGACGGTGACCACAACAACAGCGAAGACGACGGCCTGATCCTGGGCGGCGGGCGGCCCGTGCGCGTGGAGTGCGAGGACGAGGAGCGGCTGTGGGCCGACCACGTGGTCGTCACGGCGTCGTTGGGCGTGCTGAAGGACCGGCACGAGGCCATGTTCTCGCCGCCGCTGCCCGACGACAAGGTGCGTGCCATCGAGAAGCTGGGCATTGGCACCACCAACAAGATCTTCCTGGAGTACGCGCAGCCCTTCTGGAGCCCCGAGTGCAACAGCATCCATCTGGTGTGGGAGGCGGAGGAGGAGGAGGAGGAGGTGGAGGAGCAGGGGGAGGAGGAGGTGGTTCGCCACCCGGAGGAGCAGTGGTACAAGAAGATCTGCTCCTTCGACGTGCTGTACCCGCCGCAGCGCTACGGCCACATGCTGAGCGGCTGGATCTGCGGCGAGGAGGCGCTGCTCATGGAGCGGCAGGACGACGAGACGGTGGCCGAGACTTGCACCGAGCTGCTGAGACGCTTCACAGGTCTGAGACGGACACACACACACACACACACACACACACACATATGCAAGCACACACACACACACGCACCCACACACACATGTTCAGGCACACACACGCACACACACACACGCACACACACACGCACCCACACACACATGTGCCAGGCAGCACACACGCACACACGCTCACATACATCAGGTCTTGACAACATATCATGACAGCACGCACACACATACGCACACACACACACACCCACACACACATGTGCAGGCACGCACATGCACCTACACACACATGTGCAGGCACACACATGCACACACACGGTCACACACAGTCAGGTCTGACACACACACACACACAGTTATGTACGCAAATACATAAATATACTTGCAAAGACATATGCATATACAGATATACTGGCACACGCATACACACTAGGGGTGTAACGGTACACAGAAGCCACGGTTCGGTACGTACCTCGGTTTTGGGGCCACTGCGTTCGGTACGAGTTCGGTACAACATAAAAACATGTCCTATGGGGACAGTGTATGTTTGCTGTTTACATTTAACTGTATAATACAGCATATGGAAAAGTTTGAGTTCTTTATTTTTATAATGAAGTTACCAAAGTTGCCAGTTTGCAAATACTACCTGGCCTGCTACCTCAGTACCTCCCTACTAGCAGGTTTTGTTTTCCTCTGTCTTTTTTGGGAGGGTTGGGCTTAAGCTTTGAATGTTTAAATATAGCTTAAGTGAAACAAATTGAAACACTGTACAAGTTTTATTTTGTATTCTATTTATTTTGTACTTTTATAACATAAGAGATGCTTTTCAGTTTTGTAGCTGATTGTGACCAATTGCTTTTTGTTTTTTTTATCAGCCCTACATAGAAATATGACCGATGCAAGAGTGTATGTTCACTGTTGTGTTTACTGCTTGATACACTACAGGGCCAGGCTGTACCAACTATCTCAGGGGGGACTATACGACACTAGGTGGAACTAAGTATAACTTGCACTACTGTCTGTTCAAAATAAATGAAAAGAAACCTAGCCTTATGCATTTGGGATTTTTGTTGCTTTTTTCCTGTTGTACCGAACTCGTACCGAACCGTGACCCCAAAACCGAGGTACGTACCGAACCGTGGCTTCTGTGTACCGTTACACCCCTAGTTGAGAGGACTATGTGAGCTCAAAGAGTCAGTGGCACCCCACCCCTACTTAATTATTGAGTTCAGGTGT
>PIJE02000543.1:183141-219454 GCA_002895965.2 Coryphaenoides rupestris | reverse complement strand
TGGGGGGCGGTTCAGTGTATACACTCTAGATCAGGAGTCCTCAACGGGCCCCCCAGGATTGTTAAATATTGCAGTATTTAACAATGTCGTCGTGTACTCATTTTGTGTGTGTGTGTGTTTTTTAATCCTGCTCTGCGGAGCACTGTGGGCTAACACGGTATATGAAAGTGTGTGAGTTGAGTGAACAAAAAAGCTGCAAACGGATTGGGGCTTTAAACTCTAAATTAAATAGCCTAGTTAGCCATGGAAACATGAATGAACATTGAAACATGAGTTAATTCATTCATGCTGCTGCCTCTTCCTCTACCAAACGAAGGCTTAGCATATGGCGCTCTGGGCATGCCCTCCCGCCAGAGGGACAAGGCCACTGTGACGTTCTTCAGATATTTATTTATAGTTTCTCTTAAGAGGCAGGAGAAATTCACGGCTGTTGAATTGCCGCCGAGAGATGTACGGTAACACAAATAGAATCATAATAAGTCGCGAGCGTGTCTCGCTAACATGATGACTAAGAAGATGGCTGACTTGCATCACTGCCAGTTCACGCACGCAATAATAATGACTCATGACCCCTTTGCTACCATTTAATCCCCCCCCCACCGGCAGAGAGCAGGAAGTGACATCACTACGCTGCCAGACTGACTGCAGAAGAGTAATGACTCACACAACACATGCCTGTGTGTGTGTGTGTGTGTGTGTGTGTGTGTGTGTGTGTGTGTGTGTGTGTGTGTGTATTGGTAGTACATGTTTGTACATATACAGTTTGAAACCCTGTTACGTTCCTGCCACACACACACACACACTTCCGCTGAATGAATCATTGGATTACACAGGGAGAACAATAGAGCTGAGTACGGTTCCGATTTAAATCTGGCTTTGAGGCGTTGCGCTCGAGTGAAATGCCCTGTTTTACCGGATCCCGTTGGCCTTGTACGACCCGGTGTTGATCGGAAAGGGTTTATTTACCTTGGCACCGCTCCACGGAGGTATTTTAGGAACAAGCTGCAATTTGCAAGACACACTTGGCGAGGTTCTGGTGGTGGGCGGAGGGGCGTGGCTCGGAGCGGGGCGTGCCACAGACCTACTAGGACCTACTACTA
This sequence comes from Coryphaenoides rupestris, assembly GCA_002895965.2. Taxonomy (NCBI): domain Eukaryota; kingdom Metazoa; phylum Chordata; class Actinopteri; order Gadiformes; family Macrouridae; genus Coryphaenoides; species Coryphaenoides rupestris. The sequence goes on along the minus strand of PIJE02000543.1, from coordinate 218,354 downwards.
TGACCGATCTCCTGTCATGGACTGCCGTCAGTCTCCGCCCCCCCCCCCCCCCCCGTGGGAGATTGAGACACAGTTTCTGTTTTCGTGGTCATGTTCCGACAAGAATCTCTCCAAATGTTCGGCTACATCTATTCATACGAGGGCGCTCATAAAACATTTGCCACGCCCAGGAGTTGTGTGCGTGTCAAAGGTGTATGTGGTCATACACCGGATTGTGTTTAGGGCATTTGGCAGACGCTTTTATCGACATTTAAGCGACTTACAATACGTTTTGTAGAAAGAGAGACGGCAATATATCACTGTGGTACATAAAGATAAGAATAGAGCAGGTTTCAGGCATTCATAATTGCAAGGTTAATGGAACGAAAATAAAGTTCCTTGTGATGTGGTGTTTTGGCCACAAGTATGTTGCGCACACACACTTGATGTTTGCCGCCACGTCGCCTCCTCCCAGCCTTCCTATTCATGTGTCTGTGTGTGTCTGTGTGTGTGTGTGTGTGTGTGTCGTTCCCTGTGTTTTCCCTGCAGGAAACCCTGACATTCCCAAACCCAGGCGGATCCTGCGCTCCTCCTGGGGCAGCAACCCCTACATCCGGGGCTCCTACTCCTTCACCAGGGTGGGCTCCAGCGGGGGGGACTTTGAGAGGCTGGCCGCGCCCCTGCCCTGCGCCGACACCACCAAGGCCCCGGTGAGAGAGAGAGAGAGAGAGAGAGAGATGGGGGGGGGGGCCGGCGGTGGGGGGAGAGACAGTCACAGGGGGGAGAGAGAGGGAGAGAAATGGGGGGAAAGAGGGGGGAAAGACAGAAAGAGGAGGGGGGAGGCAGAAAGAGAGGGGGGGGAGAGGAAGGTGAGAGAGAGAGACGGAGAGGGGGGAGGAGAGGGAAGAAAGACATAAAAAGCAAAGCAGGGGGGAGAGCGAGAGATAGACAGAGGGGGGGGGGGGGACAGAGAGCGAGGGAGAGAGTGTGTGTGTGTGTGAGTGAGAGAGTGAGAGAGAGAGAGACTTGGAGAGAGAGAGGACAGGCACACAGAACCTAATATTTATCTGTGTCTGGCGGAGTGTGTCAGGGATTCGGTGTCGTGGAGATCATCACTGTCACCCCCCCCCCCCCCCCCCCCCCCCCCCCCCCCCCGCCCCGTGCTATCTCTCCAGCTCCAGCCGGAGATTCGCTTTCAGGGTTTCAACGTGTGCCGAGAAGCGTCCTCCTCATACTCAACCATCCATTCCTGAGCCCCGAGTTTTTACACGTCACGATAGGCTCGTTCACACATGACTTCGAGAAGCACGCGTTACATAATTGGCCTTGTTCTGCGACAGAGAGGATACAGAACCAGGGGGGTGTGCGTGTGCGTGTGCGTGTGTGGTGTGTGTGTGTGTGTGTGTGTGTGCACACACACACACACACGCTTGTTTACAGTGTGCACTCTGCACGCTCGCTCTCTCCCGCCTCGCACACACTGTGACCCGCGGGGAGACGGTACAGCTTGTCTCCCGAGTTGTGATTCCTGCCAAGAGACTCGACCCTGAAACCTGAAGCACTGTGACACCACAAGTGTGTGTGTTTGTGTGTGTGAGAGAGGGGGGATATACCAGGGGGTCTGTGTATAGTGTCGTGTGGGACTCAAAAACCCAACACATGTACAATACAATCACACACATAATAATATAGTACAGAATGGCGACGCTAATACATGGTAAATGGTGAATGGATTGCATTTATATACAGTTCCCTGACATTCACCCATTCATAAACCGACGGCGGTGTCAACCATGCAAGGTAACAACCAACACGTCAGGAGCAGTTAGGGTTAGGTGGCGTCTTGCTCAGGGACACCTCGACGCTTCGCTAGGCGGAGCCCGGGGATCGAACCAGCGACCTTCCTGGTTGCCAGACAACCGACAACAACTTCCCTCCTGAGCTACTGCCGCCCATCCTAATACAATACATCCTTGTATAATAACAATAATATAGTGAAAGCCAAGCTGCATGCTGTGTGGCTTCTCAATCGATTTCATCGTGTCTGTTTGTTGTCTGTTATTTGTTCCCGCCCACAGCCTCTCCAGGTCCTGTTTGCTGGGGAGGCCACTCACAGGAAGTACTATTCCACTACCCATGGTGCTTTGCTGTCCGGCCAGCGAGAGGCCAACCGCCTGGTCGAGATGTACCGGGACTTGCACAGTGCTAACACCACAACGGCCTAACGTGTCAACAAATAAACAAACAAACAAACAAACATACCAGAACCACTGACTAGTGATGAACAAACAAGCTAAACGGCTGTGCGTGTGTCAGATTTTTTTTGTATGTTTTGGAAGAAATGCTATACATAGTCAAATCTATCTGGGGGCATTAGGTAGTATACATTAAAAGTGTCTAATTTTAAATGTTCTGTAGTACAAACCAATGTTCAGTTTTACTTGACGTGATTTACATTTTTCCATGGGTGCTGTCATTTTTGTCTTATCATTATTTTTTAAACCAATTTATGTGATATTGTTTGATAACAGCATTTCCGATTTAACTTATTTTTTGGTAAGTGCCTTCTCTATCTAATCAAATTCTGTGTGTGATGAGAATTCTGATTAAAATGAAGAACGCTTAACAAACCTAATATACATGTTGTCAAATGGTCCGAAATAATATTTGTTGAGACAAATAGGCCTATCAGTGAATATGTCATACATTTTTTAGATGAGTATACTTTTTACAGACATGTCTACAGAAGGGAAACGGCAATCCAGTCCCACGTATTAACGTGACAGTATTCATTAGAAAGTACATGCTTCGTCCTTCGTGTTTCATCGTTTATCACCTTTTTACTTGTGACAAAGTTAATATAGAAAAGAACCAAGAAAAAATACCTTTATTTCTACATCTATTTTCCATGTCTATGCCAATAAAAAAAAACAGAAAACCTAACAACTTTCACTGTCACTCCATGGTTATTCCTGGGAGCTTCATTCTCAGCTCCAGGTCGAGGGACAGACGCGGCTGAGACGCCCTCTAGCGGAGAAACTGTGGAGTCACAGGAGGACGCTCCCCACGTGTCCAGACGGGGTCAGAGTTCAATTCATTGATTACGCGCCAAATCAAGACAAGCTGCGTTACCAAAACAAAACATTGCTTTTTGTTGTGTCACTGTGTCGGCCAACAGACCTGGATAAAGTGACTAACTATATAAGACAGGGCTAAGATGGTAATTACATGGGTCGCTTTGAGGAAGGTTCTGGTCTCCCATTGTGTGGCTGAACAAGTGAAATCAACAACATTAGCAATACACTAATTACACACACACACACACGTAAGGGGGGGGGGCAGGTGGTGGTTGGACAGCAGCCGTGTAATCAAGCATCCTCTTTCACATGATAAAACTAGCAATTAACTCCAAAATACATCGCAAATACATTATCACCACCGTCTGTAACTGGCCAAGGTTATAATCAGTGGTTGAAGTGGGGGGAAAAAGTGTCGGTACTCACGTGTTGGCGTGAGAATCGGGTATTATTAAGTATTACATTCTATTAATGTCTAAACAGTGAATAAAATATACTCTGTGCTTGAAAAGACCAGTGCAAGGTGTGCTCCTGTAATTAAGCACTTTTATTGATGACGGAATGGATGAAGGAGGAATAGTCAATTATTCTTTTTTTTTTTTCTTTTCTTTATATATATTGCAGATTTTCCTCAAAATGCTGCTTCTCTATGGGGACGACAGTAAAGCAAAGTGTTCTTCATCAGAGGGAACAAAAGTTCATACCCGGCATTAATTGGTGATGATGGCGTTAATTAACAACACGAAAGAAAAGTGCACACTTGTTTGCCCAGACAAGTGTTGAGGTAATGTGTAAAAAAAATACAACAGAGTCAGACGGACACACGGGCAGACAGTACAATCGTTCAAACGGGAAGTGTAGAAAGAGAGGTACAGTATGTTATACGACTGACTACAGAAGGTGCTGTTAAAACTAAATATAACTCAAATATGATAGAATCCAATGGTTTGGAATACTTGCACATGATGTAGGTTACATACAAGAAAATACAAAAATAATGTACGTTAACCGAACGACAAGAGATCAGGTCATACTAAGGTCATAATTGCAATAAATGTAAAATAAAAAGAACTAAATGAAAGCAGTTTGACTGGTTGAAGGAGGTTCAAGGCGGATAACAAGTGATAAGAAAGCTCGAGAGAGAGAAAAAAGTAAAATAAATCAAATAAAAGTGCATCATATTATGTCAAAATACCGAGATATATCTGAACATTAAAACAACACTCTAATAATAAACATCTGATATTCTTCTTGTTTTTTCTCTTTTTTTTTTTCTCTCACTAGTGCAACAATAGACTTGATTAAAGAAAGACATATGAGGGGCAACCTGCAAGCAATCAAAGCTTTTAAACATCTAATAAGTTTTCCTGGCAACGACAGCAGAACAGTTAAAGAAGGCAACTCAATGATTGATGCTTAAACACAAACATGCCAACATTATAGACATTGCTTCTTTTTTTTTAATATATATATATGTATATATAAATAAATAAATAGCTGAGTTATCATCTTTATCATTTTCTTAAATAATTTCCATCTCTATATGACTCTGATGCACATTTAATATAAAGTATCTATAATTCACAACTGCAATGTCAACACTACTGTAATACATAATATATTTTTGCTATGTTTGTCATCATTCGTTGAACTCTGAAGAGACTGCTTACAGACTGCGTACCTGTAAACGTTACCTCTAGGAAAAGGTCATTTTTATGACTTTATGATATTATACAAACATCACATGTTTTTAGTTTTCCATAACTAACAACTTATGTACAGTTTTATGTCGCAGCGAAGGCAAAGATTGTCAGAAACCAAAAAACAAAACGAGTGCAATATGTTTTCCCGAGCGTGTCAAGCCTTTAAAAATAAAGAAACGAAAACTATTGTGCCTTTTTTATTTCGTCTTCCACGAACGTACTGGAAATGTGCAGACAACCCCCACCACCTCACAGCCTTCCCCCCCCCCCCCCCCCCCGCACCGAGGCCTTGCACATCAAGATGGTACAACGGCAGCTAGAATCTTTCAATCGGAACGCTAATGTGCTAGACTATGCCGATGAGGCTTTTAGGCAGTCACAATAAAAAGATACTGAAGTTCCCATGGCTTGGATGTGTCGTTTATATCCATGCAAGTGGACTGTCCAAAGTGCCATGAGTCCACAATGCCACCAAGCACAACGCGGCGCAGTACCACACTCCCCCAGGAGATGGGGCTGGAGGACGCTCATCACTTCCCTCACAATACACACACAAAAAAAAAGAAGGTTAGGATGGCACCGTTAGAGACTGTAAAACAACAGCCTGGCATACATAGTGATACACTACGATACACGGACGCGAAACCGAGCGGTGCTCATTATAAAGTGTGTGTTTATAACGAGCACACCGGTTGTCGTTCTTGTTGTTGTTTGTGTTGTTGTTGTTTTGTCACTTTTGTGAACTCAGTCTGGGCTCACAGCAGTTCAGGTGGCCGCTGCTGCCCCGCGCCGCCGAGCATTACGTTGCCTTCATGTCTTTCATAATGTGCAGCCCTGCTCCAAGGATATCACACATACACATATACTGTACATGTTTGATGACATAACATCTATACTCTGTCGACGCTTTTCAGGATACCACAGCGGGGCACACAATTGATTGGCCGATGTACCTTTGTGTCTATCCTATTAGCTGTGTCCGATTTATTTGTTTTAAACAGAACTCTCTCATCTTTAACATCTTTATCATCGCTCATCTTTATCTTTACGGGCCTACGCGTGTGTTGATGCTGTGGGGAAATGTACAAAAAGAAAAGAAAAGAAAAGAAAAGGCGTTTATGCTTTTATCGTTATGATTTCTGACAGAAAAAAAAAAACGGAAAAAGGCAAACCTCCACTCATATGCAAAGCAGAAGACCGTGGCAGCTGGAGGAGGGAAGAAGAAAAAAATGTATTGCTGCCATAGCAACCGTTGCGTGCAGCGACGGCAGGGCGATGTGGATGTTGAGTCGTGCTGGGAGCTCAACCCAACCGCTCGTTAATCGTTTCGCTGCTCCAGACATGTTGGTTTGTCCATTCGAAAAGTTGTCCATAGTTATTGTGGGGAAGTTAGTGTGGCACACAGTCCAGGTAGCTGTGATCACCTCGCCGTATTTTTTGGGGGGTGAACACCGACAATGGTAACAAATCAACGATGAAACCGATAATGAACTCAGTAGCTTGGCTTGGGAAATCACAAAGCCTTGTTGTTGTTGTTGTTGCCAGTTCTTGATGGTGTCTTCTGGTGTCGACGCTGAGCAACCCGGAGTTACACCACACCTGTGTCTCAACTCAGTTCCAGGGACTTGAATACAAAAGAAGGTATCTGGCTCTGTCATAATATGGCCGTCCGTGTTCCGCGTACGTGTGACGTGTACGAAACCAGACGAAGACTCGTTAGGAAGATATGCTCGCGTTAGCTTGGTTTCTAGAGTTCTATTGTCTTGTTTGGTACCGGTGTGTTCAAAACACCCACGGTTCATGTTAGCCTGGCAGCGACTAGCTAAATTGAAGCAAATGCCGGAAGTTTGATTATTGTCAAGAATGTACGTGGCTGTGCTGTCCTCTGTTGCTAGCTCGATAGCTAGGTATTTTTTTTTTTTTTCGGTTTCTGTCTTATTTCTGTCATTTGTCCGTGATCTCAGTTGTTTCAGTAGAACCTTTTTTTTTTCGAGAGAGAGAATATGTCCCTCGTGGAGACCCGTAGCTGAGCTAAAAGGTGTTAGCGTAGGCCGCCCGCCTTCCTGTAGCGGAGAGCTAGCGGCGTTAGCGCAGGCTGTCTGCCATACTGTCGCGGAGAGCTAGCGGTGTTAGCATAGGCTGTCCGCCTTCACGTGGAGAATTTTGGAGAAACCGGGTCTCTTCTTCAGGGCCTGGAAGAAAAAAGGAGAGTGGAAGTGAAGAATATTCTTGTGTTGTGTTTCTGTGAGGCTTAATTAATAAAAAGTGAATATATCTTTAGGACATAATTAATTATTGCTATGAGTAAGAGTATATTAGCACATCAAAAGCCTAGCATTTATATAACGAGGGAGATCGAGTTCATAATGACATGAACTTCAATAATGCAAAATGTAAATTTTGCATTAAGATAAAAAGATATTTTGGGATTTCTTCCCCAGGCAAGTGTGTGAACTGCCCACACATTTTTTGTATCAATACAATAATTTGAATGATAGCATGTTAAATGCTGCAAAGCCTTGCTAAAAGGCAGCTCCACGGCGGTGTAGGGACCTGCAGCTTGTTCACCATCTCGTCGAACAGCTTCCTGGCCTCGGGGCTGCTGGGATCCTCAAAGTAGTCCTCGATGCCGATCTGCACCACGATGGACTTGAGGTTGCGGCACACGCCTACGTGGCAACAAAGACGGAGAGAAAACAGAGAAAGCAGAGCGAGATGGTTGTTGTGGGAAGAACGCCCAGGAATGTGCACAGTTACTCCGTTAGCCTTTACGTTAAACATGCGCTAGCTTAAAGGCTCCTACTGTTTATGTTTTTTGTCATTCAGCGAAGCTTTAATTACAGTCAAAGTCTACATTAGAGGTAGAAGGTTAGGGCGTCTTGCTCAAGGATGCATCCCAGGAGACAGCGGTCATTGGGGTTCGAACTCACAACCTTTGGCTTGGAGCCCAACAACTAGATGTATAATGTAATGTAAATAAACCAATGCTTTTTTTCCTTTCACAGACAAAGTGCTTCACATTTAAAAAACAAATAAATCAGTTAAAACCTAAATAAATATAAACAAAGAACACCAGATAAAATATACAAGGGGAAACAGACATAAGAGACAAGTTAAAACATAAAATACCACAAGCTACCTATAATGGCTGTCTGAACAAGTGTTTTTAGCTGCTTTTTAAAAGCGTCCACAGAGTCCAAGGACCTCAAGCTTAGCTGGAAGACTGTTCCAAGTTTAGGGGGTGCTGACTGGAAAGCACGGTCCCCCCGAGTCTTTAAGATTGTCTGAGGTACACTTAAAAGATAAGATAAGATAAGAGATAAGATAGAACTTTATTAATCCCGAAGGAAATTCTTGTGCCACGTTGCACAGCAATACAGTACAATAAAACAATAGAGAAATCAACAGAATAATAAAAATAAACTAACAGATTTACAAATGTAAGGTATGAAGACTCCCCCAGCAGTAGCAGCATTGGTAGTAGTAGTAGTAGTAGTAGTAGTAGTAGTAGTAGTAGGAGTCCTACTACATTGACATTTGCATTTAGCAGACGCATTTTGCCTCCAAGAGCGGTCGTATCGCCACTCACTGTTGAAGTGGAGCAGGGCCTTGGGCGTGACGGGCGTGGAGGTGAGGACCAGCATCTCCAGGCCCTTCAGGCCCTCCCTGCAGACCTCTGCCGCCACTTCTTGGTTGATCTCACTGACGTGGTCCAGCTCCAGCACCTGCAGGCGCATGCAGTTCCTGGCTGGCGTACGTGAGTGAGGGGTGAGAGAGTGTCAAGTCAAGTCCATTTTATTTGTATAGCCCTGAATCACAGTTACAGTCTCAAAGTGAAAGTAAGAAATCAAAACTATAATACCAACAGCTATATGACTAGCTGTGACAAATTCCATATACGGCATTATACTGTCATCATATTTTGCACGTACCCAGAGAGGCCAGGCCCTGGATGCCACAGCCGGCCCCGCCCACTCCCAGAGCCCGGAGGTGTGGCCAACACCGGCCAATAGTCTGAAGGCATCTGTTGCTGAAGCGTGCCGGCTGTTGGCTGAGAGAGAGAACACGGGATGTGTACTGGTTTACTGGTACAGAGGACTGGAAACCATATACTCACTATAGTCACTTTATTTACCGTAGTTACACTCACTTGAAAAAAAAAAACAGTGTTGCTTTGGATAAAAATGCTTTTGGGTGAAAAGCTAAGATGCTAAATGATGAAATATTAGTAGTAGCAACCAGCAATAGGAACACCATTATATTTATTATGATGACCACATACCCTTTATCAACAAAGACCGGTATTGTCTCAGTTTTATAATATAGTATAATATTATAGCGCTGACATCTTTATCAACTTCATATCCTCAAAGGTTTACACAGTGGTTGGCCCAGCTACATCTCTCTACAGTCTCTTTCTTGCCCCTTTCTCACCACGGGTGCAGTGGCGCCACCTGCAGGGAGATGATGTCCCTGCAGCCGGCTCCCAGAGCCCAGATCACCTCCTGGCCGACGGGGTCAGTAGCGCTCCTGGTAGGAAGGAAGGGGATGAGGCAGGGTCAGGATTTTAAACACCACATCCACACCAGTGACCATTCACAAGAGTTATCTTTTGTCCTGAATTGGTCAGGGCTCAAGTTTTGTAAAATATGTCTTCTCCATCGTCTGCGATCGCTAAAATGATCTGAACTCAGAAGTTAGCAACTGTAACCGTATGCACTGTGTATGTATGCTAGCTGTGAACGCTCCTGGCATGAGCTAAATTAAAGATGATTACTTGAAGGATAAATGTGATACTTTTCAACCTTATCTCCATCTGTCCTCATTAGGGATAGAGTGTGCCTGCAGTTGTGTCTCTGAGGCGAAGCACAACGCAGATATCGCAAAATTAAGATTTGCAAAATCAATGATACTTGAACCCACTCATTCAGAACTGTTCTCAATTTCTTCATGAAGGCCCTGCGTGATGTCATATTACATTACACTATTGACATGATGATCCCGTACCTGTAGGTGACGGCCTGCAGGGCTCTGCAGTAGCAGCTGGCCAGCCACAGGGAGCGGTCGGTCAGCAGGTTGGGGCAGTGGGACACCTTGAGGATGAGCAGGTTGCTGCCTGTGGCCTTCAGCAGAGCCTCCAGACCGTCCTCCAGGCTGCCCCTGGAGAGGAGGGGGAGGACCAGAGCACGCAGGCATGGGCATGGGAACACACAGGAAGTAGTTGCACACAGACACACTCACACGTGCACGCACACACACACATGCGTGTGTGCCACACACACACGCATGTGTGCCACACACACACAGGCACACACACACACACGTATATGCATGCACACACACACACACACACACACGCATACATGGAAGTAGTTACACACACACATGCACACATACGCGTGCCACACAAAGACACACACACACACACACACACACAGACGCATGCATGCACGCACACGCGGAGGTAATTACACACACACACTCGCGCACGTACAGAAGTAATTACAGACACACATGCACGCATACACACACACATATGCACACATGCACACACACAAGCACGCATGCACACACACATACACACACACTCACATGCACACACACGCGCATGCACACAACTGCATACACACAACACCTGTTCTCTTGCTAATGCATTTTGCATATATAATATTTATACATGCATATTTAATGTGTACATTCATACATATTTAATAATATTATGTTCACACTCTCAGGAAAATATACACATACTGTACATCTGCATAACTACAATCATCATCATCGCAATCAGAGAAATCAGACCAAGAGAGACAGACATGAACCACAACACTGATCAGACTGGACCGATCTGGGTCTGATTGGACTTGGACCGATGCAGGTCTGGTCGGACCGGACCCACCCGGGTCTGATCAGACTAGACCGACCCAGGTCTGGTCGGACCGGACCCACCCAGGTCTGGTCGGACCAGACTGAGCCAGGTCTGGTTGGACCTGGACCGTCCCAGGTCTGATTGGACCGGACCGACCCGGCACCCGGGAGTGGCTGGTCTCACCTTGTGCTTTTCAGGTACTCCTCCTTGGTCTCCTTCTTCCCTCGCTGTCGGGGCTTGAGGTTCTGCAGGATCAGCGAGTGAGTCTGTGTGCACCACTGAGACAGGGTGCCCAGGAACTGGTAGGGAGAGAAGCACACACACACACACACACACACACACACACACACACACACACACACACACACACACACACACACACACACACACACACACACACACACAAATTAAAATCGCACATCAAGACTTGGAAGTGGCTTTTCTGGAAGTTGATGAGTAAACTGGTTTATTGCAGAGTTTGGGAATGTAATACAGGCAGAGCAGGTGGTAGACACTGAATCTCTTTCTCTCTCTTTCTCTCTATCTCTCTCATTCTCTCTCTCTCAAGAGTCAACATTCAAGAAGTTTAATGGAGGCCAGGTGTGCAGCCTCACCCTGCTGCTCCAGACTCAAATCAGCCTGACTCAGGTGAGGCTGCAGGTGAGGCTGCTTAAACCAGCCACACACACACACACACACACACACACACACACACAGTGTTGTTTTACATTGTATGTGTTGCAGGTGGTTGCTCCAGGAAGAGCAGCTGACTGCGGTGTTTTCACCAGACGGCGAGACTTTAATAATCAACATTAGTCAGCGGGTTGCTTTTAACATTCTGCTGATAACATCGGAAGTCACCGTTTTTCCCAAGCGCTGTTATCAACAAACACGTGACGAAGAGGAGGAGGAAGAGATGGAGGAAGAACAAGGAAACGAGGAGGAGGACAAAGAGGAGGAGGAGGAGGAGGAAGACGAGGAGGAGGGGGAGGAAGAGGAGGAAGAGGAGCAGGATGAGGAGGAGGAAGAGGAGGAGGAGGGGAGGAGGAGGAGGGGGAGGAGGAGGAGGAGGAGGAAGAGGAGGAGCAGGAGGAGGAGGAAGATGAGGAAGAGGAGGAGAAGGAGGATGAAGAGGAGGAAGAGGATGAGGAGGAGGAAGAGGAAGATGAGGGGGAGGAAGACGAGGAGGAGCAGGAGGAGGAGGAGGAGGAGTGGGAGGAGGAGGAGGCCCTCACCTTGGAGGAGATACGTGTGTTCTCCAGCAGCACGCGGGTCCACACGGCCGGGTGGCGGGCCACAAATCGCCAGTCCCGGCAGACCTCGGCGGCCTGCAGCAGCGTCTTGGTGTCCAGGTAGGTGAAGATGCAGAAGAGCGCTGCGCGCATCTTCAGGATCTCGGGGCTGATCACCTCGCTGCTGGACTTGGCGGGACTCCGCTCGTGGCGGCACGGCCGGTTGTAGGCCCCGCCTTCCGACCGGCCTGGGTGTGGTTAGAGGGTTGGGGGGCGGGGTTAGGGTTAGAGTTAGGGGTTAGGGGGGTGGGGGGGGTTAGTGTAGGGTTAGGGGGGAGAAGGAGGGAAAAGTCTTCAGTGTGTGTCTGAAACGGGAGGATGTGGTTACCGCTAACACACCCATGATGCACTTCGATACACAACAAAAAACATGACAAAAACAACAATATTACTACTGTACTTATTAGGTACTTATCTTCACTAATTGTTTAGAATTGTTTTGGAATTTATGTATTCCATTGTACTTGTCACATGTGGCAATAAAGGAATCTTGAATCTTGAATCTTAAATCTTGAACAATGTTTTGGAAACCGGGTCGTGCCGAACTTGTAGTTCAATATTGATTAATTGATTTGTTTCCCAGCCTCACCTGTAAAATTGCCCTCGTGCCAATTTAGTTACTGTAAAAATGTTATGTATGTGTAGTGTATGTGTACGTGTTACATTCTCATTCTTCATGGGAGGCAAGGCCTCAAATGAATCATAAAAAAAAATTATTTCCATCTCAGTAAAAAGACCTTTGTGAGGAATAAATTCATGTTGAGTAAACCCCCGCACAAATCTGTGCATCCTATGACCAGCGCTGCCAAAGACCTCATGGGTGGATGCGGCAGGCAGGAGCCAGGCTGTGTGTGTTGCCACCGTAGTGGGAGAGGGATTGTTGGAATTGTAGTTTGCCACCATCTGACAAAGGCTGGCAAGCGCTAGCAGCAATATGGAGGAACTGCGTCAGAGCAGACCAGAATAGCATCACACATCTGTGAGGACGATCTAGTCGAATGTTCAGGACTTGCTGACAGGAGCACAAGAGTGCGAGAACGCATTGGTCATTGACTCAGGCTGTCCGGCTATAGATACTTGGCATTGGTGAGTTGGTGTGTTGCTAAGCTAAAAAAAAACAACACAGTGAGAAGTTAGAGTCAGAGACACAGGAGGGGAGTCAGAGACACAGGAGGGGAGTCAGAGACACAGGAGGGAGGTATGATCATCTACAACAAGACACAAAGCGTGATAGCGGAGGAGAAAATAGACTCATGTGAAATGTCTCTTGAATCACAACGAAAACATTATGAGACATAATTGTTAAACGGATGTCTTTGTTGTACGTGCTCTTGGAACCTAGCTTGGTTGTAGCTTCAAGCATCCAAGAGAATATTTATTCAATTAATATGCAAACAAAAAAGTTATCTTATCATCGCTATCATGTTTGCACTTTATTTATGGCGATGTGTGTAAAAATGTTCACCAAATGCTATTTCACCAAATATATTTATATAGCGCCATTCAAACACAAGACCATTCATAGTAATTTACAAAGGAAAACAAGGAAAGGAGAAATGTAAAATACAATAAATAAAAATCTATTGTAAAATTAAAACAAATAAAATAAATACAAATACTACATAAATAAAAAATACATCAAAAAACGTGAAAAAAAGATAAATAATGTAACATTTTACAAAAATTACAAAAATTTGAAATGAAAAAATTTAATAAATTCAAAATATAAAAAAAAAAAATATGTAGAAATGATAGAATAATAGAAATGCCAAGATGGAGCAGCAAGGGAGTTATTATGGGATGCGTGGGTTGGAAATGCTGAGAGACATCTGTGTGTTAAGTCTGGTCCCCGGTGGGTCCTCACCTGAGCTGTGGCGGTAGCGTCTGTGGTGAGGGTGGGGGGCCGCCGACTGCTGCACCTCGGCCACGGCTCGCCCCCGGTCCTGCTCCCACATCTCCACCTCCGACTCGGTGGTCCTGGAGCCCACGTCCGACACATCGCCCTCCTCCCCCTCCGTGCTGTTGCGGTACGGCCGTCGCTGCCAGTTCTGGATGGCCTGCTTGCGGAGACCCCAGCTCCGCGAGCCTCCTCCTCCGCCTCCTCCTCCGCCTCCTCCTCCTCCTCCACCACCACCGCCTCCACCACCACCACCACCAGGGGAGCGCTCGTAGCCACTCTCCCCCATGCGACACTGGACGTGGTAGTACTGGGACTCGGGACACTCGTCCATGGGGTGCATCTCCACGCTGTCGCTGTCGTAGCCTCCAGAGCCCTGGGACACCGACTTGACCCGTCCCGACACCCTGCGGGACCGGGAGGAGGTTCAGAGACACGTCCATGGATGATGAGTAACACATGTATTAAAGAACTTCACGGTTTACAATGAGAATGCTCAGCTAGCTAGCATCACATCTCACATCTTTTCTTCAAATTGTAACTTTTTATTGCTTTTTAAAATGTATTTATTATATTTTTATATACAGTATATTTGTATAATTTCTTAGCATGTGATCATCATAACAGGAACATAACATCCTGTTGAATATCCATCGGCAACACTTAAACACAACGCTTGTCGGCACTATACCAACATGACCACCACCCAGGCCAAGACGACGGAGCAGCAAGGGCGGTACAGCATCATGGGATGTGTGGGTCGATATAGGCACGTGTGTGTGTGTGTGTGTGTGTGTGTGTGTGTGAGGTAAGGTTAGATTCGTAATTATTAATTCCACCGTGGAATACAAATAATCTAAATTACAATATTAAAATTGAAGTTTCAATGATGCTGTTGCTAACCACATCTTGAATCTTTAATCTTGAATCCACATTTTGTGACCACTACACAAGTTGTGACCACTGATGCTAAACTATTAAACCGAGGGCAGTACAATGAAATCATCGGCAGCATCGGATCAATCGGCGAGATAGTCGATGAGATCATTCCCATAACAGACCCTCCAGCAGTGTTTTGCAGTGCGATCCATGGACATGTATAAACAGTAAATCCTTATTTTGCTGTGCTAATCTAGGCAGCAGTCCACCGAGGTGAAGGCAGTGAAGACATCCGATAGTAAAGCTAATGAAATGACAGAGGGCTTGGGGGGGGGGGGGGGGGGGGGGGGACGACCCTGAGACATCATCGATCACTATCTGAATACCTGGCTCTCTACAGCCTGCAGCCTGAGAGGAATCACCTTCATTGACATTTTTAATCTGTTCCTGGGGATGCGGACTATCGCCTGAGGTCGCTAGTATCACGATATTGGGTTGAGAATTATTTTAAGTAAAAGAATGTCTAAAATGACAGAATTCCAGCTATTAATTACACCTCAAAATAAAAAGAAAGAAGTGACTCAATTTCACTAAAAACTTTTTGTTATTCGTACAAGTTGTACTGTATTTAGCAGTGTATCAAGCTGCTAAGAGTAGGAGTCCTGATCTAGCATCGGTCTCATTCACTCTGTCTGTCACAGCCTCCTTGTGACGACGACAAACTGGTCCTGGATCAGCATCCTCCCACACTCAGGCGTCGGTGTGGGCAATGCCAGGAGGAGTGCCTACAGACTGACCAAAGTGTGTCAAAGTGAACCAAGTCAACATACTAACAAACCCTAACATACTAAGCTTTCACCAAGTCAAGTCAAGTCAAGTCAAGTCGATTATATTTGTTTAGCCCTTAATCACAGTAACAGTCTCAAAGGGCTTCACAGGCCGTATGATTATGGGTCAGTGGGGGATCCCTCCTTCCAGGGACGGAAGGAGCCAGGACTGAACACTTGAACACCATTAGCCCAAATAACTCACATACGCATTGACTTGTGTGACCGGGGTGCAAAGCATCGATACTTGTCGGCACCCCTGTATCGCCAAAGAAAATTATCGCTATACCCCAACCCTCAGACACCCGTTACAACAGCCAGCCAGATGGCTCCCCTCCAACCAACAGGCCGTCCATGAGTGCTTCTCATGGACGATATACAGTATGTACTCTCTGGCCTTAAACTTGGCCTGTGAGGCAGTGCACTCTTGACACACATTTCACTCGGCAGTCTCTGGCGCTGGGAGAAGATGTACGGTCGCCCCTGGAGAAGACTGCAGATATACTAAACCTTAAAGGTGCTAGAAGTAGAAGAATCAGTGCATTCTGAGCTCCGTGGGTTGAGACAATAACAATCAGATATTAATGTTGGTTCTAGCAGGTTGTAGCAGGTTGTGGTTGAAGTTAAAACATGAGAGCTTCCCCCGACTCTCTCTGTTGCGTAGAACAGCTTTTGGGCTGATTTCTCTTATATTTGAATCGGGTCGGATTTCGCGCGAAAAAGGAACGAAGTGACATGTAATTGGGGATAATTAAAAAAGATATATATTTCAAAGCTTTTTTAAATGTGTACAAGGTTTAATTATGATTAGAACTAATATTAGTTTCAGATTGTTATTGTCTCAACCCATGGAGCTCAGAATGCACTGATTCTTACTTATCGTACCTTTAAGTGTTCCCAAGTAGAATAACCTAAACATTTATATTCAGAGGAATCAAGGCAAACCTTTTAACCATTTGAGTTTCAATTAAAATGAACACCTCTGATAAATGATGAGAATGGAGTCTGTGAGTACGTTGAAAACGTAGAAAAAAAGGTTCTAAGAATGTGTTGAAAGTTGAAGACCTCACTGAAATACTGCATACAAGAAGAATAAAGAACCTTGAATCAGAATCAGAATCAGCCGAGTAGTTTTCACAGACAAGGAATGTGCTTTTGTGAATTAGTGCGAATTGGTGCAGAACATGGAAGATACTAATGTGGTGCGAGTAAGTATGTTGGGGTTAGGATTAGGGTGAGGGTTCTTACCCAGTGCTGGGTGAAGATCGTCGTTCTGATACCTGGTACATTCCCCTGGTACTGCCAGACATGCTGGAGTTTCTCTGGAAACACACACACAACCAAGAGACAACCAAGACACAACACACACACACACACACACACACGTCAAATGTGATTGTGACATGATTGTGTTTAATGGATGGCATCCGAATAATGTACGCACATTTTCTTCATGTGATCTGAGTTTCATTGAACGTTGTTGTATGCATTGATGTTGTTTTTTTACAAATCTGTTCTGTTGTTCATGTCTTACTGTATTTGTGTACCCCAGTAAGACCGGATGATTTATAAAAGAGAATGTTGAGAGTGAAAGAGTCTCTCGGTCACCGCAACATCCCACAAGACGTCCCAACAATTAAAAGGCAATTGATTAAAAATGTAATTCTAAATCAGATAACTGCGATGAGACGCACGGCCAGTGCAACGGGAAATGACTCGGGAGTAACGTCCCTCGGCTTCTGGTGAAACGAGGGATGTTAAGGCTTCCTCTGTCTACCTCACCGACAGTCAGACGACTGCGTGTACGAGATCTGAAAAAAGCCGAAGCACCATCCATCTCCACCTTTCCACCCATCCAAATATAACCTCATCCGTCAGCAATGATGTCTCCCACCGGGGAGGCATGAAGGTTGGCGCTACTCACGTTATTGTATCGTCGCAGACACTTTGGATAAAAGCATCAGCGACTCCAATGGCCCATATTGTTTAACGTTATTGTATCATCTCAATGTCTCCTTTATTGAAATGTGTCTCCGTGGAGATGGGAGTGGCCTGGCAGACGAGGAGATGGAGAGCGTGAACCGTGAGCGCTGAGGAGAAGCTGGAGGTCTTTAGTGGTGTAGTCGCGTACCACTCTCAGGTCGTACGAGCTGCACTTTGTGACGGGGGTTGTATGAGTGTGTGAGTTAAAGAGCTTAATAAAAGTAATACATGTTGTAAGACACCGAAATACACACTGAAAAATATATAATATTCAATCAAATAAAATTCCATATATTTCTAATATTCCATAAGATTATTCCGAAGATAATGAATGAAGTAAAAGTGCTTAAAAGGTTTTAGTCTGCTGCGTGCTACACTTTGTGACATGGTCCTTTTAGTGTGTGAGTAAAAGTGTTAAAAAGAGAAGATCTTAATCATTGATATAATTGATGTGTTATAATCAATCTTGTTACATGAATTCAAAAAAATATATAATATTCAATTAAATACAATTCTAAATTCTATTCGAGAAGATAATTAATGACGTGAAAGTGCTTAAAAGGTTTTAGTATTCTTATGACTTTGGCACATTTATCCTGAAAGATTGTTCTCAGTCGAGGGCCAACACAATTACCAATTTTGTAGGTACAGTAGACAGGCCGTCTACAAGTCTATTACGGCACTACAGGCTGCTAAATTCAATATAATCAATACAGCATTAACAGCTCAACGCAACCACTACTCGTGACAAGCTTGGCGACTAAACAACATCTCTCTCTACTCTACTAAATACTTTCAAGTCTTATTTGATATATTTAAAATTATTCCAATTAAAATACAATCCTAATCCTCTCGCCCAAACAAGAGGGTGCTTCAAAGTACGTGCTTGGTCCCCTCATAATTTTAATAATACAACTACTTTGAAAGTCTGGCTCAGGACGCCTACGAGTAGACTAGATATTGGGGTTCGAACCCCTGCACCGGCACTGTAGAGTACACAATTTAGGGAACACGTTCATGTTCATGGAAGCAAACACATGTTCGATTAGTTACCCCGGGACACAAAATAACCCATATATGCTGACCGTCTCTGAAATAAAAACCACGATGC
The DNA here is from genome assembly GCA_002895965.2 of Coryphaenoides rupestris. NCBI lineage: Eukaryota > Metazoa > Chordata > Actinopteri > Gadiformes > Macrouridae > Coryphaenoides > Coryphaenoides rupestris. The sequence continues at coordinate 199,737 of PIJE02000543.1, read as the reverse complement.
ATCATGGACTATAGTACATAGTACAATACATTCAGTTGTACACTTGTGCATTATGGGTATAAAAACAGATTTGTACACTGAGCCACTCAGGAGGTGGTTGCTGGTTCAATCCCTGGCTTAGCCTAGCCAGATGTCGAGGTGTCCCTGAGCAAGACACCTAACTGCTCCTGACGTGTTGGCTGTTGCCTTTGATGGCTGACACCGCCGTAGGTGTATGAATGGGTGTATGAATGGGTGTACTGGTATGTATGGGTGAATGTGAGGCGCTTTAAGTGGCCTGAAATGGTCTGAAAAGAGGACATTTGTACCGACGGTACAAAATGGCAGTACGCCCTACATAGTGCTGCACACAAGAGAGCCAACATTAAACAAGGGCTTCTTTTTTTTTCTTTCTTCCACCGACCTGTCGTCCGTTGCCCTTTGACCCCTGGAAGCTGCAGTGTCCCAGGCTGCCGTTGGGCGTGCTGCCGCAGCTGCTGATGATCTGCAGCTGCTTCTCGGCGCGGTCGGCGCGGTCCAGCAGCTCCTCGATGAACTGCTGCAGCCGCACCTTGGCGTTGGCCTCGCGCGCCGCCGTCTCCTGCAGGAACTGGTCGATCTGGGCCACCTCCCTGCAGGGGGAAGGGAGGGAAGGACATGTTGTTGTTGTTGTTGTTGTAGTTGTTGTTGTTGTTGTTGTTGACGACTGTGTGTTGTTGTGGGGAGGGGAGGTCACACTGTTGTAGGGCTGGGCGATCTGGCAAAAAATATAATCACGATTTTATTTCCCATATTGATCGATTTTTTTTCTATTGTTTTATAACAATGTATAATTTGATATCATTTGAGTATCCATGTGAAGAATGACGAAGACACCAGAGGGTTCATGAGTTAAACTTTAGAACAGTTTATTAACAAGAATAATGTAAATATTAAACACTGCAAACAAGCTGTAATAGCCTTAATAAAACACACCTTTCAAATTATTTAAGTGTAAATAAAACTGGAAGCTGGGCAGCAAACATCTCACATGTTTTTTGACAAAAATAGTAAAACAAGTGACTCAAATGCCCTGTGCAACTTTAAGATAAAATAAAGTACAAAATATGAATTATGAAAGTGATTAAATCAGGTGGGCAAACATACGGCCCGCTGCGTTGTTTAATCCGGCCCGTCGGGCATTTACATTAACAACAGTCCGATAATAGGAGTCAACTTAACAAATTCATAGTGTGGTGTCTCGGTGGCACAGCGGAGAGAGTTCTGTGTCTTATTGTGGGAAGGGGAGGTCATGCTGTTGTTGTTGCTGTTGTTCTGTCGTTATTTGTTGTGACCTTTGTTTGCCTCTCAATTGTGGTCTGCCTGTGTGTGTGTGTGTGTGTGTGTGTGTGTGTGTGTGTGTGTGTGTGTGTGTGCCTGTGTGTGTGCCTGTGTGTGTGTGTGTGTATGCGTGTGTGTGTGTGTGTGTGTGTGTGTGTGTGTGTGTGTGCATGTGTGCATGCGTTTGTGCGTGTGTGTGGTGAGGAGGAACTGGTACATTTTGGACAACCTCCCTGAAAGTGTAGGAGTTAAAAATTAAAGCTTTCTGTTACAGTAAGAAACGCTGCATCTATCTACCCATCCATTTATAAATATTTGTGTAATCCATTTTCATTCCCCAATATTTGTCTTTGTGCTTCAAAGATGCTGATTTAAAAAACTAGCTAACTAGTGCACATTTTTAAGAGGTCCCTAGGTTGTTACTGTGGTGACTTTTCTGTGTTTTTCCACAGGAACTTGCGTAAAAAACACTGAACTCTCAACCTTCTGCAGTATTACATAAGTATACGTACACTTGACTGTGACTCGGGAATAGCTTGTGTTGTGTTGTGTTTTGTCGGTACATTCGGTCTTATAACTCATAAACAAGCCATGAAAAGAAACACAACTCTACCGACTGGGAAAAACGTTCAGAGCAAACATTGTAATTGCGATAGTTTACATAAGAGACGACGTGCATAAACAACAACAACACACAAACGATAAGAAACTATAAAAACTCCAAACGAATACAGAACTCTGAATCTGAATACGTCAACATTCAATTCAACAAGCTGGCACTTTGTACAAAGATAATTATATCATGTCTCCCCTACAAATCTTCCCCACCCAAAACCCCTCTCCATCTCTCCAATCTCTTTATAGCTGCTCAACTACACCCAGCCTAGTCTCAAACAAAATTTTTTTTTCCCAAGGAAGCACATTCTAGAATCCTCCGGAGGACCCAGGATCCCCTGGCGGCCCGGGCCCAGCCGCCCAGCGTGTCTGTTTGTAGATCCTGTGGCCCCGTAAACACAGGCCTGGCCTCGATGTTTCTTCCTCCAACTCGGGTTGCGCTCAGGAGGGCTTCACAAGGAGGAGATCTGCCGTCGTGTTCTTCTTCGTCCCCACGGGGGGGGGGGGGGGGGGTCCGGACAGCGAGGGACACGCGAAGGTGGGTCTCTCGCCAGACGCCTCGTCTAGACCCGCCTATCCCGTCACGGAGAATTGGGTCACGGATGTTGCACCTTTAAATATGCTCCATTTCCTCCCGATGTGATCACGTATTCCTGTCTCGATTGAATACAAGACAAGGATTTTTCACGTCAAGTAGAATCGTTTCTCTGAAATACATATCTGGATGCTGCCAGGCATAATGGATGCCTGTTAAAGTAGACATTTGTTATGTAAGCTGCCCTTCAAGGTTAAGAGGATAAGGCCAAACTTCTTTATTTCCATCTTCCCAAATATAACAAACCAAAATCGGCAAGCTGCTTTTTCTCTTGCCCATTAGAATCGACCAGCAAACAGAGGCAGAGGCAGCATAAGAAAAAAAAAAAAGATGTTCATTGTTGAATATCTTGTGCGGAGTGTGGGGTGGTAGGTCCCCCAGCCCGACACATTAAAATAAGTATGACAGTGGAGTCTGAGATTATAGAGAAAACTACGAGACTTGTTCATTTGGGCGACGTGCAAAAATGAGTCATCACCATAATTATGGGGGAATTTTGTTAGGGGTGTGAGCCAGACCTGGGGAAGACCCAGGCGCACAGCAACGGAGGAGGCGTAAGTTCAGGTTCAAGCCCAGAGGGGCGGTTTAATAAAGAAACACAATGGGGTTGCCACAAAAATAGTAAAGTCAGGGCGCTCGCGGGAGCTGTAGAGGTTTGTGGGTGGAGCAGCAGTGAGGGCTCTGCAGGTTAGCACGGGCTCAGCGGCGGGGGGTCCGGGATGCTGGAGAGCCGAGGAGGAGAAGGAGTGTGAGCGATGAGGCAAATGCACAAAAACAGGGTTAGCACAGCAACTGCGTAAAGTTTAGTTGGCGAGAGAAAAAGGCACCGCCGAGGGGTTGGCACAACAACCGCGTGAAGTTTAGTTTGGCGAGAGAAAAGGGCACCGCAGAGGGGGTCCGGGATGCTGGAGAGACGACGAGGGGAAGGGGTGCGAGCAAAGGGTTGGCACAAAAAAACTGGGTTGGCACAAAAAAAGTAGGCTAACGGCGATACGTTACTACTCGTAGGTTATGGGAAGATCTGGCCACTAGTGGAGTGCCGACCAGGTTCTTGTAGGGGTGGAAGGTGATACAAGCATACAAGGGGCAGGTGCGGTGATTAGGAATGACGCACAGGTGAGCAGAGCCGTGCCGGGAACGTCGGGATCCGACTCCGAGTCAGAGAGGTGAGAGGAGTGGGAGGAGCCTGCCGAGAGGACAGAGCCGGCGGGGACGGGGGAACGTGAGAGCCTGGCCGCCTGGTAGCCGGGGGGGAAACTCAGGGGAGCCGGAACGCCGTACGCCCGGTCCGAGGCGGCGCCCAGAGGAGCGCGAAGGGCGCGTAGCGGGGAGGAGAGGGAGCCGGACGTTGGAGGCGAGGACGGGCCGACCGACTGAATTTACACAATATCCATATCTAGGTCACGATATTCTTTATGAATTCAAAATACCATTCGAATACAGAAAGTGGTCATTACATTTACAATTTTTCCTTTCTCACTGACATTTAAACCAATGATTTGGATCATTTTAAGGGCATACCTTCTTTTATGCGTATAAAACTGGTATATTCATTTCATTAAATCAATATAGGATACATTGAACATTGATCGCCCAGCCCTAGCTTGACATAACTACAGGAGACGGGGAAGGGGGAGGAGTCTCGGGCAGATCGGGCAGCTCCCGATTGAGCCACAAACAGGAAGTAGCGGTCGGAAGTATTGTTGTTCAGGACACGTTTCACGGCCGTCACACACACACACACACACACACACACACGGTCACGGAAGCTGTGTGCTCACAGCGGCGCAGGGGAGAGGTGGGAGATAAAATGCTTGAAGGCTTTCACATTTCAACACCTCAGAGACCGCAGACACACACACACACGCACATACACACACGCACACACACACACACACGCACACACACGCACACAAGCGCAGCAGGGGAGGAGGATATCCGACACGTACCCTTAGAGATAAATGTGTGCTACCTTCCCAGAGAAGATGTGGATGTGGTTTTGGGTGAGGTACGGCAGTAGCTCTGCCGGGGGGGGGGCCTCCAGTGCAACTCCACTCAAGTTGCTAACGCGGTGTTCTAGAGATGAGGAGGGTGAAGGAGAGGCTGACCCCCGTAGGCGAGGAAGAGGTATCGCACACATTGCAACGGAGTACACGCTTACAGCAATGACATGACACGATAAGCATTTTGCACGCGAGAAAGATTAGCAGGCAATTAACGTCTAACCCCAATTACGCAACCGGAGTTAACGGGAACATGACAAGTTAAGTCAAACGAGTATTTCTGCCTGCATTAATTATATTAAATAAATGGTAGATGGATTGCATTTACAGTATATATCGCTTTTATCCAAAGCGCTATACAGTATTGTCTCACATTCACCCATTCATACACCGACGGCGGTGCCAACCATGCAAGGTAACAACCAACACGTCAGGAGCAGTTAGGGTTAGGTGGTGTCTTGCTCAGGGACACCTCGACACTTAGCTAGGCGGAGCCCGGGGATCGAACCAGCAACCTTCCTGTTTCCAGACAGAGCTACTGCCGCCCCATATAGATATCCAAAATAGATACCAATATCACGCACAGTATGTCAATACTCAGTATTCAAACTAGATTCCAAAAAAACTGAAAACATGTGGTTGCATTTTAGCTTGAACCTCCAAATAAATATAATCACTGATGTTTGGCCATTTTCTGCTTGCGGAAACAAAACGATAGTCCTCCATATTCATGTCACAATGTTGGTTTGCTGGTTTACTGGCATTTAAGTCCAGTTAGCATCCCCTTTCAAGGACGCACAATGATGAATATGGAATTAAATAACATCATAATCTGAGTCAGACAGGCAAGCGGTAAGATATCTCGGCGTATCCCTTTAAATCATCAAAACGAAAATAAAAACCTTTCACGTCACCTGGCAGCCCACGACGGACAGCTGGTATTTCCCTGGCAAGACACGATGAACGACCCCTGACCTTCCGAAAGAGCCGTCTTTAAATGTTAATCAGGCTCCCTCGGCTACATCCTCTCTCAAAGTCCGTCCGTCCGTCGCCATTGTTGTTCTCTCCATTAACTCTAAATTATTCCTCGTTAATATTGATGAGCTCACTCACGGACAGCGGCGGAAGCGTCCGCTATGACGAACTCGATGTCGTTGTGTAAACGGCTGTTTCGTGTGCGTTGTTGTGTTGGAAAAAAAAAAACCACGGAGCAGTCAGGCGTCAGACGGGCCACCGGAAACCATGTACTGGTTTTACGATCGATAGCGAGGACGGGGCTGCGTTCGATCGCACTGCTAAACGTGTGCAGTTGTGAGGGTCACGCGGGGATAGTGGTTCAAGATTCAAGATTCAAGAACTTTATTTGTGTCACACACACGCAATGAAATGAAAAAGTGCCGATGCTCAGTGGAATGTGCAAAAGATGAACACAGATAACACGAATTGGAGGGATTCACAGTCAGAGTTCACGGTCCTGATGGCCTGCGGAAGGAAACTCTGTTAACGTCTTAGTCTCTCTCTCTCTCTCTAAGGGAAGTGGTGACTAATATGCCACTTGACTCCCAGCTGAAGGGCACCAGGTTCGATCCCCCAGACGTGCCGTGGGCAGGAGAGTGTGGTGCTGCTGCGTGCTAAATGACAATGAATGGGGCTGAGTAGTACAACGAGCCTGTAGGCCACGCCCAGGCTGCTGCCGGTGGCTGACATGACGGATCGCCGACTGACAGGATGAAGAGAGATAAGAGAGAGAGAGAGAGAGAGAGACACAAAGAGAGAGAGAGAGAGAGAGAGAGAGAGAGAGAGAGAGAGAGAGAGAGAGGGGGGAGGACAAACCAGCCACAAATCCAGACAGCACAACGGAGGACAAAGAGTACAATCAGGACACACAAATAAGAGGTTAGGACTGAACAAAACACACAGGCTGCTGGGACACAAGGAGACCTCAGACACGGTGAGTCCGAGTCTCGTGTCCCGGTGACAAGGACAAGGAAGTGTTCTCCCAAAGTCCCTGCCCGGCGTTACTTATTAACCCTGAACAAGGAATGTTATTCAACGAGCTCCGGACGAACGAATCCACCCACCCATGGCATTATCTCCCCATCATCTTTATCAGGAGAGAGAGTTTCATTCTACATTATAGCCTACAGCTCTATTATCCAAGGGGAGAGATGGTTTCAATCTGTGTTTTCTGTCTCTACACCCAGAAGGCAAGACGGTTTCTATTATTCTCTACATCCAGAAGCAGAAACCTCCAAAAGTCCAACATGGTTCCTAGACATATTTTGTGATATTCATGGCATGTTCTGGTTGTACAGCGCATCATGATATCACCCTATATCCTCCCCCCGCCACAAAATAACTCTACATAACTGGTTCTTTGCCTGGCTTTAGCCGGAATGTCAAATCAGTCAACTGCACGTTTCTAAATCACGTGCTCAGACTTTACATCACGTTCCCGACTCCCAACGGGAGCCTCGGTGCGGAGTCTCGAGAGCCGAACAGGAGCTGGAACAGAATCCTTTCAAACACCGCCCGGCAAACAAGACCCACCCCACGCCCGTGACATTTCTAATCCTAAAATAGGAGCTGCCGGTAACGAATAGACACGCAGACTTAGACAAAGACACGGGCCGGCATAAGGGCTGGCTTTGTGTACACATGAACAGAACTTTAACCCCATCGTGGGCAGGGAGGAGTGTAGCCGTCACAGATAGCACACTGCTAACCTGGGAAAGTGAGCGTGCACGTTTGCTGGGATGTGTACATACTAGACTGGCTCGCTTACAAGCCATGTCAAAAAAAAAAAAAAATCAACCCTCTCGTGACATCACAAGTGGGAGTGTCCACCCAGATCTATCGATCATAAATAGTGGAAACTCCTACTTGTGGGAAATGCCCCGGGGGTACTTAGGACTTCTTGTGGCGGTTGGGTTGGGGATTGAACAGGGAACAAGCTAGCAGCTAGCCACCGCACATCTGCTGCCATATACCGATCCACTTCATTAGATCAGTATCCACACATGTGCGTGTGTGTGTGTGCTTGCGTGCGAGCCACAGCTAACGCCAACTTGACAACGGAGGAACCCCTCTACTTTAACAGACGGGGTCACTAGGTCACTGAATCACACCCTGCCCACCAGCAGGCTCTGCTGCAACAACATCTGCTTCCCATAATCCTGGAGGAGGGAGCATGGGGGGGGGAGGAGGGGTGAGGTAGAAAGGGAGACGGGGGGAGGCAGTCGGGAGTGTCCAGTTAGGAAAAAAAGGTTGAACTAGCTTTTCTGGCCAGGTCACTCATCTTGGAAAAAAGATGTTTTAAATCTCAGTTGGGAATCAAATCCGGTGAAAATAAAAGTTTCAATGAAATCGATATTGTTGTTTTTTTTTTTTTAAACTAGATTTATTGGCGGGCTAAAGAACAGGTTGAGCCAAACTATCCCACACACGTTGCTTCAGATCCCGCGCCGGGCTGCGTGTCGTGGGACCAGTTAGACGCGGCGTCACCAGCGAACCGCGGTGGTTAGGCCCGCGGTGGGGGATCGGCCGGCTATCGACGGGGCTGTTGTGTTGGGGCTTGTTAAGTCTTAACGTTTTCCCTTTCACAGACGGAGCGTGTTGCGACTCCACAAGAGAAGCTTTACAATACGGCATCATGGATGAACTGGCCGAGGCTGAACTGGCTGGGGCTGTACGAAAAACCGGTAGGGCCAGGAAACGCTTTTAAGGTTCACGTTTTTCGACCCATCAATGGACAATGATGTCATCACAACTAAACCAGAGGCAAGAAACTTGTGTTGCAGCTTAACGTTGATAACCTACGACAAAGACAACAGAAATAGTTTAAATAACCCTGGAGCCCCCAGGAGTTAAAACGGAGGACAAAGAGTACAATCAGGACACACAAATAACGGATGGGGTTTGGGGGGTTTTTTTGTGCTGAGTTGTGGAACACAATATGGACGCCTGACAGAAAACACAACTCACGTATTCATCATCTCCCTCCCATTTAAACGGCGGCGTGGCGTGTTTGGTTCGGGTTGAACAAAGCAGAAAAGGCAGTTATTATCGAAAGGAACAGGAGCGCCTTGTTTTCGGTAATTCCGCCTTTTTCAAAGCTCCGCGTCTCTCTCTCTCTCTCTCTCTCTCTCTCTCTCTCTCTCTCTCTCGCGCGCTAAAAGGCGAGCTGCAAATCACCTCTCTATGCTTATTATCAAGGGAACCAGGAGGGTTAGGCTTGTCCTGCCCCCGGTGTCCACAAAAGTATCGTTAAACTGTGGTCCTCATCAATGTAAACACACATACAAGCTCCATTCACAGCAGCAGCAGGAGTCCTATAAATGGATAAATAAATGAGACGCGTTTAATAATGTCTAATGGAAATCTTTTCATGTTTCGACGACACTGGTTGGGGTTGGCTAATGCGTTCCCTGTGAAAAGGACATTTTCTTCCACATTAAGTATTCCAGTAAAAGGGGCAGAGATCCCCCGGAAAGGTTAGATTTTCCTTTATTGTGTGGAAGTACCGGCCATCATATTGATCCCCCGCCCCCCCCCCCTTCTTCCCTTTCAACGTGCACTTTGGAAAAAGAAATTATGAATTATGATTACCCCAGCTGCTAACTACTCCACTCACTCACCGTGAAATAAATGCTAACCAGACTTTTGCATTTTTGCAGCACTTTTCAGAACCGGTGGGCCGCGCTCAAAACGTTTTTTGTAATATCGCCTCGCATCCACCGATTCATACACACATTCATCCACGACCGGCGATCAAACGACCACTTAGCTAGGCGGGGGCCCGGGGATCGAGCCAGCAACCTTCCGGCCCGGTTGCCCCTAGCAGTCGCTCCGGTGCGGCTAATTTATATTCCGAATCAAAACTTCACTCCGAGAGCACTACTGTCACGAGCGAGGCTTGTGTACGACATGAAGATAAACATTGATGATGAACATCATGTTTAGATTATTCTGGCGTGAGTCACCCCTTGTAGACTTACGGCGGTATCATCAGTCCAGCTGGCTACCGTTGGACTGATGTAAATCTCTCTCTCTCTCTCTCTCTCTCTCTCTCTCTCTTCTCTCTCTCTCTCTCTCTCTCTCTCTCTCTCTCTCTCTCTCTCTCTCTCTCTCTCTCTCTCTCTCTCTCTCTCTCTCTCTCTCAGCTTTTGTGTACATGAACTTGGACCACATGACTCAGAGAATGATCCCAACTCCAGTATTTCTCCTCAAGGATGCTTTATGCTTTATACACGTATATACATTTCAATACATAATATATATATATATTTTGTTCTCTTCTTGTTATTTGCCTTCTTCCTACGTACTGTCGCCTGCCATGCACAAGAATGACATGGCATTGATTTTGACTTGACTGATTTATCTTTATTTTCTAAATAAATGTTAGATATTCATGTATAAAAAGAAGAATATATTAATTCTATATTCTTCTTTGCACTGCGGTCCTGCTAATGTCATTCCCTTGGAGATCAACAATGTTCACTGTTTTAATACGCGGCTATAGAGACCTTGAGTAATTCATAACTCATAACTCATAACTGGGACATAATCCCCTCTTTTTAAAACCTCCCATCTCTCTCCTGAGCAGAAGAACGACGAGTTAGAGGACGTCAACGTCCAAAGAGACAAAAAGTGTGGTTGAGTGTGTGTGTGTGTGTGTGCGTGCGTGTGTGTGTGTGTGTGTGTGTGCGTGTGTGTGTGCGTGTGTGTGTGTGTGTGTGTGTGTCTGTGTGTGTGTGTGTTTGGACGCAAGGGAATGGTAGCCTTGTCTCAGAGCTGCTGTTTAGTCATTCCTGCTGATGCTGCTGCTGCTGCTGCTGCTGCACACAAGAGCCTGCGTGCCTACTGTCTCTGACGGGCCTTTTTCCATCTCCCCGGGACGCTGGGAGTGATTCACACAACTGTGAAAGAAGTCGCTGTTTAACAGCCAGATACTCCGCTGGCTGGCTCAATGTGAGAGAGCGAGAGCAGAGGCAGAGTCAGGGAAAAAAGACACAGAGAGACAGAGAGAGAGAGACACACACACACACACACACACACACACCAAGAAAGAGAGAGACAGATACAAGGACTTGGTTCTTGGTGTTGCTAAGAGGCAAGCCTCAGTGCTCTGAGAACTCAGACTAAAAGTGATTCTTGTCAACAGGTGTGTGGGTTACATTATGATGACATTGTCCCGCAGTACTGAGGACAGACAGGGGCAATCTGGGAACGAACAACACCAGATAAAGAGCAATACAATCTTACAACACAACATTGTAAGATGCTTGTATTTTCCCGGTTCCAAAACTGAAACCAACGTTCTGTTTTGAGTTGTTGTTTTTTTTGCCATATTGCTTCTCTACACTTCCTACAGACATATCTGGCTGTTGTTGTTATTAGTATAACGCAAGGCATTATGGGAAAACATAATGTTGGCTTAATGAATAGCCTGGGCATTCGCAGTGGATATGAACTTAATTAATGTTAAGTACCTTCACCAGAACACACACACACACACACACACACACACACACACACACACACACACACACACACACACACACACACACACCCAGGTACAGTTTAAACAGTTTAGTGTGTCCAGTTATGTGGTTGAGATCACATTAAGACACCCTGGGGAGTATGTCATATGATGTTAGCCTTGTTTAAGCGGTGCTACGTCACTCTGGTAAATCATTTAAACAATAAAATGTCAACTTTCAACCGAAACCCTTTCTACTTACCAACATTCACTGCTGTCAATCTATCAGCCTACTATTGATTACTGATTACACTGTGTCTCGATTTATGGTCTTAATTACCAATGAGCCAATCGAAGGAAATATCTCCATTGGGGGAAAGGAATAAATCAATGTAGGCAGCAAGAGCGGTTGTTATGGTGACCTAAGAGACACATGACAGGTGGTGTGGACCTGCAGTCCATGAAGCATGAAGCAACAGAAAAACTACTAATACTAATACTACTATACTGCACTACTGCTTACTAATACTACTACTACTACTACTACTACTACTACTACTACTACTACACTACTAAGAGGGTTGACAGTAGGTAGGCAGGTAATGGAAGGCTTGCCGGTTCCGAAGTGTCGAGGATTGTCCCTGAGCAAGACACCCAACCCTAAACCCTAACTGTCTCCTGACGTGTTGGTTGTTACCTTGCATGGTTGACACACCGCCGTCGGTGTATGAATGGGGTGAATGTGAGGCAATACTGTAAAGAGCTTTGGATAAAGCGCTATATACTGTATAAATGCAATCCATTTACGCTGCTACTGCTGCTACTACTACTGGCTACTACAGACTACTGACCACTGCACCACAGTTAGAGTTCACAGACACTAAGTTAGAGAGCGATTACAGACCGACAGGTAGTGATAGAGAAGAGATTAAGGAACAGCATGTTCGGTAGAGAGATACAATAGAGATACACTCAGGTTAGAGATACCATTATAGATTACAGACACAGGTAGAGATACAATATAGACACATACAGACACAGGCTGGCCGACAGAGAAGCACCTCGTCAACAGAGAGAGAGAGAGGGAGGGTGCAGGAGGGGAGTGATGGAAGACCGAGATTCAATTGTGTTCGCAATTACAGTGCGAGTACGACGCCTACGAGACGAGTTGTTGTTTTACTCTGAGGGGATATCTATGGCTGGAGATGGGAGTGGGCAACCGCTGCGTCTCTGGTGCCCGGGCGCTCCACGTCTCCGTCTAATGCCCAGGGTCAGGACGAGGGAGCATTAGCCCAACATTAGCACACGGCTACAGCGCCGGTGTGTGGGCGGTAAAAACTGGAACACGCGTGTAGAACAGGGAACACGCTAACTCCACACGGAAACGTTCTCGTGGGACCCGACCCCCGGCACCTTCCGGGGCAGTGAGCAACGCAAGAGACTGAGACTGAGCGGTTACTTCGCTTATTTAGTAGGTGTCTAACAGCGTAGACACCACTAATCTCATACAATAATGCACTGTCGAGCTCAACCGGTCGAGCAAACAGCGTTAAAACCGCCGGGGGGTTAGGGTCAGGGGTTCGATTCTCCATGGAGACCAGCCAACCATGCATGCTGAGAACGAATGGGCTCACGGAAAAGTAAACCCCTTTGGAGGAGGAAGCCACCATATCCGCCATCAGATAGTCGTTCTTTATCATAATAGATAGGAAATTCAGGTGTCACGGCACAAAGCTGCGTGCTTTGTTAAAAAGAGAAAAATGACAACAGTAATAAAACGACAAAGGTGATAAGGAAATAAAATATTGCATGGCGTCTATCTATCATGTCCCGTTTCGTTTATTTCCATTTCACCAAAGAGATGGATTGCGATGGATTTGCGACAGATCTTTTAACAACACACGCACCCAGAGACGGCGGTGACCATCAATTACCACCACTTACTGCTGCTTGTGGTTAAGCTCCTCCTCCTTGCTGACCAGGTCCTGCTTGAGGTTGGCCAGCATCTCCACGGAGACGTCCACCTGGCGGGACAGCTCCGACGCCTTGTCTTCCAGGTCCTGCTTCTCCTGGCTCAGCTGCTGGCTCTCCTGCTGCGCCCGCTCCAGCTCCGAGTTCCTCCGCTCCAGCTCCGCCTGGAGACGGCCCACGCGCGCCGCGATCTTCTGCTCCACCTGGAGGGGGAGGAGGAGGTGGAGGAGGTGGAGGAGGAGGAGGAGGAGGAGGAGGAGGAGGAGGAGGAGGAGGAGAAGGAGGATTAGGGGAGGGGGGAGGATGACAAGAAGGAGGAGGAGGATTAGGGGAGGGGGAGGGGGGGGGAGGAGAAGGAAGAGGAGGAGGAGGAGGAGGGGGAGAGGAGGAGGAGGGGGAGAGGAGGAGGAGGAGAAGGAAGAGGAGGAGGTGGAGGAGGGGGGGAGGGAGGAGGAGGGAGGAGGAGGAGGAGGATTAGGGGAGGGGGGAGGAGGACAAGAAGGAGGAGGAGGATTAGGGGAGGGGGAGGGGGGGGGAGGAGAAGGAAGAGGAGTAGGAGGGGGGGGGGGAGGGAGGAGGAGGGAGGAGGAGGAGGACGTGGACGAGGACGAGGATGAGGAGAAGGAACAGGAAGGAGGAAGAGGAAGAGGAGGAGGAGAAGGAGGAGGATGAAGAAGAATAGATTGAGGCTTTGTCGTTTTCAGATCAAATAAAAGATGGCCTCTGGAGGTATATTTCTTCTATAATATTCTAACATAAAACATTTTTGGAAAATGAATTGTGTGTCATTATCCTTTTCATCAAGGCCTTAGTAACGATCATAAGCGAGATAAGATTAACTTTATTGATCCCATAAATTTGTCCCATAAAGTACCTCTTCGGACAACTTCTCCAGCCGCTCGTCCAGCTCCAGCCGCTCGAACGCCCGCGCCTTCAGCCTGGCCAGGCCCTCCTCGTACGCCGCCTCCACCGCACTGGCCGCCACGTTCGCCGCCACCGCCACCGCCGTGCCGGGGTTCCCGTGGGAACCCTGGTCCCCCGACGACGTCATGGCTTTCTTCACGAAGATGTCCCCGAGCGGGAACTCCACGTTGGGGATGTAGCGGGCGGCCGCCTTGGAGCCGCTGGGCACCAGGCCCAGCTCGTCTGGACACGGCAGCTCGCGGAACGGCCTCTCCTTGAAGCCCGAGGCGCGCAGCGGCAGCTCGAAGGGGTCGCTGCTGTTGTTGCCGCCGCCGCGGCCGGGCGTGAGCAGTGCGCCCTCGGCCACCAGGGGCAGCAGCGCGGCCGCCTCGCACACGCTGTTGGACTTGGAGAGGACGTAGAGCGTCTCGTACGTGTGGTTGTACTCCAGGTGGGCACGCAGCGACGACAGGCTCCGGAATCGCTTGTGCTCCCCGCAGCGAGGACAGCGGTAGGGCAGGTCCAGCGAGGCCATGGGGTCAGGGGGGTCAGGGGGGTCAGGAGGTCAGGGGGAGGGTGGGGGCGGGGTGAGGGGGTCGGTACCGCCGCTCACGCAGCCCGGCGGCAGCGCCCGTACGAGGGCATCGTGGCCAAGCGCCAGACGTATCCTCTCATGGTGAACTTGCGGCTACCGTGGACTTGCTGCGGTTGCGGTGTTTAGCTGGTGAGCATCGAGCGTCACCCAGGATGGTTCTAGACTGTATTCAGGCATCGTGCTGCAGACATCGTGGATACACTCCGCTTTGACACCAGTTTACTGGGCTTCTGTTTTGTCCTTTAATTTGAAGAGCCCTGAAAGTACAAGAGAAAAACCTTTGTTATGGTTTGAAAGAGCTTCACACTTGAAATTAACAAGCCATGCTCTACAATGGTCATGTTCTGCAATGGTAGTCGAACTTCGACACTTGATTAAAATGAATTAATTCCAACAATATTCTGAGGGTATGTTTCCCGATGCAACACGGCGAATCATTTAAATGTGGCACTACTACCAACTTAACACTTAAAAAGCACTGCAACAAAGAGGAGATGAGGAGAGAGGAAACAGTATGAGCGCTTTTAAATCCTCATAGCGTTGTCTATACTCAATGGCTGGCTAGTCAAAATAGCAACAATAAAATATTCATGGTCTTACATATAGCCTATTAAATTTAACACCATACATAAACCGTGCAGAATTTAGGCCATTGTGCTGTTAGATACGCATTAATGAACTGACGGAAGTAAAACAATAAAAACTGAGTCACGTAAAAAGACATCTCTAAGAAGGACCCTTAAAGTGGCAATTTCTCAGAAGATTTCCGTTTCGTTCTCTTTGGCGACACCTGTGTTAATAAGCGGTAACTGCAGGTGGAGCACGCTTCAGGAGCGAAGTGTGCTGCTTCAGACTTGCTACTCGACCGAGCACCATTCTGTCTGTTTATCCTGACTGACCTCTTGGGCGACTGTAAACAAGTTAGGCCCTAATCATGGCTTAGAGACGTCCTGATTTGTGTACTAACCGCATGTAAACAATATAAAGATGCACACAACACAACACTAGAACTCTCCGCCACTTTCGGAGAGTTCTGCTTTTTCTAAGTAGGCCAGGCCTAGCTAAATACTGAAGCTAAACAGATAAATTGAGTGAACTGCTAAATATTAGTTATACGTATATTCGGAGTTTCTGTTAGAAATGCCATTTATAAATATCTTTTATGTTTGAGGTTAAACTGAGGAGTGCCAGTAGCCTATTCATGAGCCAAATAACTATATTTTGGGTCTCAGGCCTTCTGTACAAGACAAAATGCCCCATAAAGAGATATTTTTAATGTCATTTTCGTTATCCGTACTCAGTCATGAAAAGCGCTGCCACTGCAGGCATCTCTGCTATAAAGCAACTCAACAGATCTAGTGTTTCCTGTTACTTTTTGTCACAAATGTGCAATTTATTTAAGAACTGTTCTAGCTGCTGAAGGTGATGTGTCTCCCTCACAGAAGTAGAACATTTAGACAGTAAAGTATGTCTAGCACATGATTTAAACACTCAAATGGAGGATGCTATTACAGAAAATGCCAGTGTTGATGAAAATTACGGGGTTAGTCACAACGTGATCTCTGTGAATAGTAGGGTTGAGCGATATCCATTTTTAAAAAAAGAACTCCAACCCCAAAACATTGAGGGTTACGGTTCAACCATCCCAAAATAGCAACTCGCTTGATATTCATACGTTTGTGTTAGTATGCTAGGCTAGGCCTACAAGCCAAAAGGAATGATGAAATCAGCATTATATCTGGCTATCGGTTGCCTCAAGCGGGGTGATTTTGGCAGTTTTACCGGGAGACGGAGCGACGTAGCCAGCCGGCATGAGAACACCAAAAGCATCACATTTCATGTTTTTGAGCCCTAATTTTACCTTACTCATTTACATCATCTTATCCCCGGTTTTTAAAGGTGCAATGTGCACGATTATTAGTTTAAAAACATTCAAAAATGAACATTTATCAACACAATGTGAAGAAATAGGCCGAACAGATTTGATGTGATGTCAAAGACGGCTATGTATTGTGCTGCAGAGATATTTACTTAAGTTAGCAACTAGCACAGCTATCGCCGGCCGATTATAACGAGAGACGGTAATGGACGGAAATGGTAATGGACAAGATTTTATACAACCTTGATATTCTGC